>PVLD010013373.1:0-30787 GCA_004027595.1 Dinomys branickii | reverse complement strand
GTGAATTTGATTGACCCCTTTGTCAAATATTAGGTAGCTGAGTGGGTTTCTCATTATGGTTGCATCTTCCAGTCTGTTCCACTGATCCTCAGGTCTGTTTTTTAGCCAGTACCAGGTTGATTTTATTATAGTAGTTTTGTAGTATAGTTTTAGGTCAGGGATTATGATTCTACCTGACTTGTCCTTTTTGTCCAGGATTGCTTTTGCTATTCTGTGTCTCTTCTGGTTCCAGATGAATTTAAGGCATGTTTTCTCTAGATCTGTGAGGTATGCTAATGGTAGTTTAATGGGAATTGCATTGAATCTGTACAGCAGTTTTGGTAGTGTGGTCATTTTCACAATGTTGGTTCTTCCTAACTATGTGCAGGAGATGTTTTCCCATTTATTGAAATCCTCTTCGATCTCTTTTTTCAGAGTATTATAGTTTTCACTGAATAAATCTTTCACATTCTTTGTTAGATTGATTCCTAAATATTTCAATTTCTTGGATGCTATTGTAAAAGGTATGGTTTCCTCAATTTCTCTCTCAGTCTGTTTGTTGTTCGTGTATAGGAGTGGTATTGATTTTTGGGTGTTGACTTTGTATCCAGCTACTCTGCTGAATTTGTCAATTAATTCCAGGAGTTTTCTTGTGGAGTTTTTGGGGTCCTCCATGTATGGTATCATGTCATGTGCAAATAGTGATAGTATAACTTCTTCCTTTCCTATCCTTATTCCTTTTATTTCTCTCTCTTCTTTAATTGCTCCTGCTAATGCTTCCAGAACTATGTTGAGTAGGAGTGGTGAAAATGGACATCCTTGTCTTGTTCCTGACTTTAAAGTGAAAGTTTAGGGGCTGGGGATATAGCTCAGTGGAATAAGCGCTTGCCTAGGAAGTACAGGGTCCTGAGTTCGATCCCCAGTGCCGCAAAAAAAAAAAAAGTAAAGTGAAAGTTTTCATTTTTATCCATTTAGTATGATGTTGGCTGTTGGTTTGTCATAGATGGCTTTGATCAGATTGAGGTAGAGGCCATCTATTCTTATTTTTTCTAGGGTTTTTAACATGAATGCATGTTGGAGTTCATCAAAAGCTTTTTCTGCATCTACTAAGATGATCATGTGGTTTTTGTCTTTGGCTGTATTGATATGATGTATTTTTTAAAAAATTTTATTTTAAAGACAAAAGAATGGGGACATATGACAAAGTTATACAGTATATAGTAGGGAATTAGCACTGGATCTTGTATTACATAATGTTATCTTCACATTAGTTGACACAAAACATTAAAGAGAAGATAGTTGGGATTTTACACTGAATGCTGTGTAATATAAAGTTATCTTCACTTGTGTTAATACAAAAACAATTGAGGAAATACAGAATTATAGAAAATATAGAAGGGAATTAGCTCTGGATTCTGTCCTACATAATGTTACCTTCACCTTTGTTACTCAGTTACACAGATGATGGCCCATTTGATCATTCAATTTTTCTCCTCCCTCATCTCCGTTGCCCCACCACTCAGTCATCTTTCCTGTGATAATAACTATACTCCTGGTTTATCTATACCCCTGGACTCTCGCCTTGGGAAGAGATATAGCTGCCTCAGACTATACAATAACATACATGGGTGTATACAAACTGCCATGGTTGGAGGTGTAAAAGCACATATGCTCATAGCAAACTGCCTGGCTCCACCCTGTCGCCATGCTATGGGTGGGGGCGGTTCCAGTCTGTGAGGTGCCCTCAGTGGAGCAGCCGTGGGGCCCACTACAGAGCAGCTTTGGAGCCCACTGCGGAGCAGCTGCAGTGTGCACAGCAGAGCAGCCTCTGGGCCCACAACGGAGCAGCCGTGGGGCCCACTGCACAACAGCCGCGGGGCCCACAGTGGAGCCACTGCGGGGCTCACTGTGGAGCAGCTGCGGGGCCCACTGCAGATCAGCCGTGGGGCCCACTGCAGAGCAACTGCGGGGTCCACAGTGGAGCACAACGGGGCCCACAGTGTAGCAGCCGCGAGGCCCTCAGCAGAGCAGCCATGAGGCGCGCGCCCCCATCACGGCACCCTCAATGACCCATTTGGCTCTGTCCCATTGCCTTGATGCCAGAGGACCTTTCTTCTCCTCCCACCTCCTTCTGATCTCCAGCATTACCATTCCCCACCCCTTCCAGCTGGGCACCGAACAAAATTACGATGCTTGGTATAAGGGCTTGAAATCTCTCTGGCCCATTCTCACTGTGTTAGTTCAGGGTATGAACTGAGACTAAAGATTAGTTCTAGAATAGAGTTGGAGGATTTTTCTCGCTTCTGCTGTATGGAGTATGTTGTTGTTTTTCAGACTTCCAGTCTGCTGCTTTTCATCTAATCCATCGCTATGGGTTGATGCAAGGTTCACATGTGCTAGCTGTAAGGAGACCCTCTTGGTGCTCACATTAATAGTTCGGGGTGAGTCCTGAAGTCTGTGGGTTCATCCCATTGTTTCCAGGAACAGGAGGCGCTTGCCCAAGCCCCTGAGACTCCAGGTGTTCCCAGAAAGAGTTCAGGGTGGGAGCTGAAGCCCAGTAACTCAGTTCATGCTCCATGACTGATGCTGGAGTGAGAAGGGCGTGGGGCCGTGTGATCCACCTCCATCTGCAGCTCTCTCTTACTGTTGTGCCCCAGTTCCCATTTGTTCCTTGGCTGGATCCCTGGGATTTGCTGTGGCTCTGTGGTCGCTGCTGATGCACCCCACCGCTCCCCACTGGCAGCTGCCCACACCGACACATAGACAATTAAAGAACTACAAAATTACACAGAATATAGAGGGGAATTATCTGTGAATGCTAACTTACCTAATGTTACTTTCCCAATTATTACTCTTTACACTGGTGGTGGCTCGCTTGAAAATTCAAATTCTTTCCTCCCTCATCTCCGTTGCTCTACCACATACTTCTGAACTCTCACCTTGGGAGGAGACAAAGCTGCCTCAGATCATACTATACAAGCTGTCCTGTTTGAGGTGGAAAAGCACCCATACTCATCACAGAGAGCCTGTCTCCTCCCTGCCGTCGTATTACATAGGGTTGGGGAGGAGGTGAGTGGGTTTTCTTCGCCCTCTATGGCGTCACTTGTCAACCCCCGGTGGAGCCTCCCAGGCCCATAGAGCTGCCCATGGATGGAGGGGCCATCCGCGCCCGCAGCCGGTGCCTGTACTCCAGGTCTGCTGCTACTCATCAAACGTGTTGCTATGGGTTCTTGCAAGGTTCATATGTGTAAGCTGTAAGTAGGTCCTCTTCATGTGTTAATAGTGTGGAGTGAGTCCTGAAGTCCGTATAATCATCCCATTATTGACAGGAGAATTTGTTGATTACTCCCGCCGGCTAGTCTCTCCGTGTTCACAATGAGATTTCATGAAAGAGTTTGAGGAGTGTTGGCATTAAATCTTCTCTGAATGTTTTATAGAATTCTGCTGTGAATCCATCAGGGCCTGGGCTTTTCTTTGTTGGTAAGTTTTAATGATGTTTTCAATCTCATTAATTGATATTGGGTTGTTCAAGATTTTTGAATCTTCCTGATTCAATTTTGGTAATTTGTACATTTCTAGGAATCTGTCCATTTCTTCTGAATTTTCTATCCTATAGGAGTAAAGATTTTCAAAGTAGGTATTAAAGATCTTTTGAATTTCTGTGGGATCTCTAGTGATTTCATCCTTTTCATTCCTTATTGCATGAATTTGCATTCTTTCCCTTCTTTTTTTGATAAGGTTAGCTAGGGGTTTATCAATTTTATTTATTCTTTCAAAAAACCAACTCTTTGATTCACTTATTTTTTGTGGAGTTTTCTTCTTCTCAATTGCATTAATTTCTGCCCTGAGTTTTATAATCTCCTCTATTCTTTGGGCTTTTGGCTTGGCTTGTTTCTCTTTTTCGAAAAGTTTGAAGTGTAGTATTAGGCTATTTATTTGCCCTCTTTCTGGTTTCTTTACATATGAGTTCATCGCTATAAATTTCCCTCTGATGACTGCTTTCATTGCATCCCACAGATTCCGGTAGGTTGTATTTGCATTTTCATTTGTTTGTAGGTATTTTTTAATTTCTTCTTTAACTTCTTGTGTGACCCACTGGTTATTCAGGAGGTTGTTGTCTAATTTCCAAGTGTTCATGCGGTTTTTGGAGTTCTCTTTGTCATTAATTTCCAATTTCATTGCACTGTGGTCAGATAATATGCATGGCATAACTTCAATTCTTTTGCATTTAGGTAGATATGCTCTATGGGCTAGAATGTGGTCAATTTTAGAGAAAGACCCATGTGCAGCTGAGAAAAATGTGTATTCTGATGTTGTGGGGTGGAACACTCTGTATACATCTACTAAGTCCATTTGTTCACACTTTTGGTTCAGGTCCATTTTCTCTTTGCTGAGTTTCTGTCCAGTTGACCTGTCTCTTTGTGTCAGAGGGGTGTTTAGGTTCCCTATTACAATAGTGTTATTAATTATTTGATTTTTCACGTCTGTTAAGATTTGACTTGTAAAGATAGGTGCTCCATTATTTGGTGCATAAATGTTTAGGACTGTTATCTCTTCCTCTTGCAGCTTTCCCCTAGCTAGTACATAATGTCCTTCTTTATCTCTTTTGACTGTTTTTGGTTTGAAGTTTACATTGTCTGCAAACATAATAGCTACCCCTGCTTTTTTCTGGGAAGGTGTTGCATGGAGAATTGTTTTCCATCCTTTAACTTTCAGTCTGTGGATTTCCTTTTGAGTAAAATGTGTTTCCTGTATACAGCATATCGTTGGATTGTGTTCCTTCATCCACTCTGCCAATCTTTTCCTTTTGACTGGTAAATTGAGGCCATTTACATTAATGGTTGTAATGGTTATGTGTTGGCTTATTCTTGTCATGCTATTTACTTGTTCTTGTTTTCCTACTTTTGCTATCTGTTTACTTGTTTTTTCTGTTTGAGTGTTCCTTTTTATTGTTCTTGAGATTGTGGTCACTTTTTTCTGTCTAGAATATCTTTTAGTGCTTTTTGCAATCCTGGTTTGGTACTCATGAAGTTCTTCAGTTGTTCTTTGTCATGGAAATATTTTATTTCTCCATTGAATTTGAAGAATAGTTTTGCAGGATACATCAGTCTGGATTGGAAACTATTTTGTCTCAGAATCTGTGATACGTCACTCCAAGCTCTTCTTGATTTCATGGTTTCCACTGAGAAGTCTGCTGTGATTCTGCTGCGCTTTCCTTTATGGGTGATCTGTTTCTTTTCTCTAGCAGCTTTTAATATGTGTTCTTTTGCTGGATGTCTGTGATCTTGACTATTATATGTCTCGGTGTGGTTTTATTTGGTTTATGGCTCGTTGGGGTTCTATATGCCTCGATTAACTGTACTTCAGTATCTTTTGCTATGTTTGGGAAATTTTCTGCTATTAGTTCAGTAAATATTTTTTTATATCATTTGTGTTGTCTCCTGCTGTTTCACTGATTCCTATTACTCAGATATTATTTCTTTTTGCCTCATCTTTCAGCTGTTGGATTGATTTTTCTTGTGTCTTTGATGATATCACGAGATCCTTCCTTTCACGCTCATTAGCTGCCATGCTGTCTTCAAGATCTGAAATTCTATCTTTGGCTTCATTTAAACAGTTTTGCAAGCTTTCAGTGGAAGTTTTCAATTCCTGGCTATCTCTTTGGACCTGTTTCATTCGTGGTAATTCATTCCTAAATTGCTCTTGTAACCTTTCCAATTGTTTCCTATTTTCTTCTATTCTTTTATCTATTTCTTCTCTATGTGTGTGGAATACTTCTTCCATTATAGTTTTCACTTCATTTTTTGTCTGAGAAATTATTTCTGCTTTAATGTCTTTTGTGGCCTGATGGAGTTCTTTCTTTACTATGGATGTGATCTTTTCTGAAATTGCGGGTATGTGACTTATTTCTGCTTTAATCTGTTCTATGGCCTGATGGAGTTGTTTCATTACTTCAGACATAATCGTTTCAGAAATTGCAGGTATGTGGCTTATTTATGCTTTAATCTCTTCTATGGCCTGTTGGAGATGTTTCTTTATTTCAAATGCAATCGTTTCAGAACTTGCAGGTATGCAGCTTCCTAGTTCCCCTATATCATCGCATTCAGGACTTATTCTGGGTTAGGTTGAGTTCTGAGACTGCGTTTTGTCCTTCTGTCTTCCCATTTTGGATGTCAGATTCAAAATATTGAGCTATGAATTACCCAGGCAGCGCACCACGCAAAGGTCAGTTGCAAAGGCTGCTCCAACGGCCTCCTTCTCTTCGGGAGAATGTCCCTTAAGCTTTCTGCCAAGAGTTCCACTCAAAAGGCTGCTCAGATGCTGTGTTCTGGGCCAAGCTCCTCCCTGACTCAGAGGTCCAGGTCGGGGCGCATACACAGCTCACCTTCCCAGAGATCCCCGTGGGCAGAGGGGCCACCTAGATGTTCCTCTGGGGGCTGGGCTCCTCCCCCTCTCAGTGATCCGGTTGGGGCACACACAGCTCCCCTGCCCAGAGGTCCGCGGAGGCAGAAGTGCTACCTAGATGTTCCTCTGTGGGCCGAGCTCCTCCCCGACTCAGAGATCTGGTCAGGGCACATGCGCAGCTCACCTGCCCAGAGGTCTGCACGGGCAGAGGGGCCGCCCAGATATTCCTCTGTGTGTCAAGCTCTTCCCCCACTCAGTGATCTGGTCGGGGCACGTGCGCAGCTCCCCTGCCCAGAGGTCCGCACAGGCAGAGGTGTTGCCTAGATGTTCCTCTGTGGGCTCGGCTTCTCCCCTGCTCACTGATCCAGTCGGGGCGTGTGCACAGCTTAGCTGCCCAGAGGTCCGCACAGGCAGAGGGGCCGCCCAGATGTTCCTCTGTCCAAAACAATGATTTTAAACTTGCATTTGATAACTGTCCTAATAAGTTTCTGGTAAAAACAAAAGAACATCTACGTATAATGGTACACACCTGCAAGGGAGTATAAGGAAGGAGGTTCACAAGTTTAAAGCCATTCTGGGTTAAACCATTGTAGGGGACAGTGAATCTTAGCATATTATTTGAGAAAAAGAATTAGTTTTAGTCAAGAACAAAAATGTGTCTTGGAAAGCCTCCCAGGACATTGAAGAAAGTCTGCCCAGGAAAGTCCCCGAGATAAGCGGTGCCCAGGCCTAGATCACCTCTGTGACCCTGCATGGGTAGTTCGCATCTCCTAGCTCTAGGTAAACACTGTAACTCTAAAGGAATGCATAGGTTGTAAAAAAAGGGAGACAAATGGAACATAATGGGGGAGACATTTATCATGGTTAGACATGCAACCTGCAGCTGACCTGGGGTCCCAAAGGAGGAGAAAAACCATATGAACACCAAGGTCAGCAAATGTAATGTTCTAATCTATTTACCATGGAAACCACAAATGTATATAAGGTGAGAACAAAGACAATTAAGAGCCCTCATTCCTGATGGAATGAGTCCAAATAATAAGCTCCCTTTGTCCTGAATGAGTTCTTTGATCTCCTGCAGGATTTATTCCAATTTTTGCTGTAACACCTTGACTTGAAATACAATTTAAAAAGGGATGGAGATGTAGCTCACCCATAGAACACATGCTAAACACAGGCAGTCTCTGGATTCAGTTCCTAGTACAATAATTAAACACATACACACACACACACACACACACACACACACACACACACACAGTTAAAATAACGATATAAGTAAACATCTGAGCAATTTTTGTGACTTTGGATTAAGTGATGATTTCCCAATTATAGCAACAAAAACAAGTAACAAATTTAGATAAATTAGACTTCAGTAAAAGTTCAAACTTCAAAGAACAGAAGAAAGTACAAAGGCAAACTACAGGTTGAGAAAAGTACAACAAATTTAAAGTGATCAAAAGAATTGGCTATATATTTGTAGTACTCCAGAGAAGCCAATCCAATGGCCAAGAATCACATGAAAAAATGATCATTGTCATTAGGGAAATGCAAATGAAAACAACAGTTAGATAGAACTTCACACCATCTAGAATGGCCAAAAGTAAGATAGATTATAATAAGAATTCTTAAAGATGTGGGGAAATTGAAATCCTAATAAATCACATATAACGTTGGTGTGATTGAAAAAAGTAGCACAGCCACTTTGGGAAAGTTTGGTAGCTAATCAAAGTGTTGAAAAAGTGTAACACCTGACCCATTAATTTCCCTCTTAAGTATATACGGGAGAAAAGTGAAAACATAGTTCATACACAAAGTTATTCATGACTGTTCATAGCAGCATTACTCATAGTAGTCCCAGTGTGGAAACAACCCAAATGTTTATCACTGATGAATGGACAAACAAAAGCAATGCAACCGTACAGAAAAAGGCTGCCTGATTAGTTGAAAGAATGAGGCACTGCTACCTGATAAAACATATATGTCTCCTGTGAAAATTATGCTGAGTGAAAGAATTCCACATATCATGTTATTACATTCATACAAAATGTCTAAAGTATGTAGATCTATAGAAATGATATACAGGGGCAAGAGAGATAAGGAAGCAGGTATCTGCTAATAGATAGAGTTTTCCTTGTGGAATGAGGAACTTTCTAGTTGAGAATCTTAGATATAATTATTTTTCTTTGATATGAGTTTTCTTGAGAGAGTTGGAATACAGCCCACATAACGTCACTCATGGAAGCAACACTACCCGAGAGTCAGGCCATAAACTTGCAGGAGGTACAAGGGGCTTATCAGGAAAAGAAAACATCTGCTTCGACCAAAATAGATCTCACTTTAAAGACAGTTATTAAGATGAATATAGTATGAAAAATGTAATGGTAACAATATGGATTTAACATTAAGAATTCTTGGTGAGAGAGTGGGAGGAAATATTTTCATAATGACTTTCATAAGAAGTTAAATATCTTTTCCTCTTCCTTTGTTTCTTCCATTCATCCCACTGTCCTCTCTTCTCTCCTCCCTCCCTCCCTCCATCCTGACCCTCTTCTTCTTTTTCTTGTGGCACTCAGGATTGAACAAACCCATGGACCTTGCTCTGAATTATGTAACCTAAATTGCTAAATTGCCTAGTTGGATTTGAACCTGTGATCCTCCTCCTCCAGATTACCAGAGTGCTAGAATTATAGGTGTGTACCACCACATCAGGCTTCTTAATATATTATTAATGTTAAAATATGAATTTAGATTTAAATATTGCTTTGAAAATTTGGTCTACATAATTTTTGAGTAACCAAAGAAAATTAAGTTATAAGTAAAATATAAGATTTACCTATGTGTGTATGTATGCAGATGTCGACCGTAAAATATTAATTGTGCCAGGCTATTGAAAACTGGGTTAAATAACTCTAAGTTGTTGCACACTGATCAGGCCTGCAATCTCCCATGTGAGTGGACAGCGAAGGCTTAAATAAGTGAGACAATGGAAATGATTTCGGGGTTCCAGGAAGGACTAACTTTCTTACAGCTTCAATATTCTCTGAGTTAGCCAAAGACTTCTTTGGGTGACCCGTATTTATTTGATTTTCAAACAAAGGAGGAGGATACTCAAAAAAATGTGGGAATCTCGCAGGAACTTGGGAAAATTTTCCCAAGTAGTAAATTATGTCAGTCAGGAGAACTACCTTAATCTTTAAGTTGGTATTTATTGTAGAGGTGTAGAGACTGCAGCTGCAATCTCCTTGTAGTTAATTTGGCCTGGAGCCAAATGTCCTCAGCTGTAGCCTTGTCAGACAAGGTGCCTAAGTTTCAGACAACTCACAAGTAAACACAGAAAGCCAATTGGTTAATATTAAATCCTGCTCAGAGCCACTTTGTAGTGGTCCTCAACATCAGCCCTAAAGACCAACAAGATAAATGACTATTTTGTTATATATTTACTTTGAAAATTTTATACTGAACATAAATTTCTCTCTGGTAATAAAAAATTCACATACAGTGGATATAACTAAATATATAATCGATTTACTTATATATATTATTCCTATTCACTGTTTAATGAACTTTTATTAAAGCAAGAATTTTATAATCCAAATTATGTTTTCCTGCTCAGTTACCAGTTCTGTTACTTAAAACAGAACTGACATCCTGAGCTATTCCACAGTAAAGAATTACAAAATTAAAGAAAGGAATGCTTTATAATTTTGTACTTTGCTGAAAATTCTTTTCCCAGGGTCTATAAAACATTAATTTCTTTTTTGGGGGGGAGGGAGGCAGAGGGAGGGGATGAAGAGAGGGTGGAGGAGAATGAGAGGGAAGGGAAGAGTGGGTCTAATCAGCCCGCTGAATTATTGTGCACTGTCTCCAGAGCCAGTTACCTCTTCACACTTTTCCATGTCTATGTACACTTCCAGGATTTTGTTCTGGGATTTATTTTCAAAGTAAATCCTCACCCTAGGTTAGCCCAGCATTTTATTTTCTCAGTAGGTGGCACAGAAAACCTGAAGAAAATTATGAGAAAACTCCCAGCTACAGCCAGGATAAGCCTATTATATCTACTGTCCCTGAATTCCTATGTGGTCTCCGAGTTTCCTGGATTCCTATTTGATCTTCCATATTCCCTTATTTTTAACACTTCACCGTGTACCCCAGTCAGCTGTTTAGTCCTTTTCTATACTTTTCTATTTCTCAAGTCACCCGGTCCATCCTTGGCCCTCTAAAACATTGATCTCTCTGGCACCTCAAATAGAATGTCACGCTCTTCTTTACGAGCCAAAATTTCATCTACTCTTGGTCTTACTTACCCCTTTGCATCTTCTTTGCTCTGATATCTGCAACTGTTCTCTTACATTACTCTGTGTGTTCATGGTGTGCGTATGCATGGGTGTGTCTGGTCTTCACACTGAGCTACATCTTCCAGTCCTTTTTCACGTATTATTTTGTGACAGGGTCTCAGGGAGTCAAGAAGTCACCTAGGCTTGGATTAACACTTGTGATCCTCCTGCCTCACACCCCAAAGAGCTGGAATGAGCCTACTCTGCATGATTCATCCTTAACCTAAAGCAAAATAATCACCAAAAAACATTTCTCTTACTCTGAAATGCCTTTTCTAGCTTCTGGTTCTAATCTAACAACATTCCTCCATCCAGTTGACATTTTTATTCTGTATTTGACCAAAATAGCTGTTTCAGAAGCTATAGGTGTTTTTTTTTAAGTACTTCACCAACACCCTCTCTTTTATTTTTTCTTTTAATTCTATTTTCAAGACAAAACAACTCAGAATAAGACAGAAACAATACAGAAAATACCAAGTTATAGAGAAGATAGTAGGGAATTGGCACTGGATGCTGTACAACATAATGTTATCTTCATATTTGTTATAACAAAATCAATAAAGAATATACCGAATTACAGAGGAGGCAATAGGGAACCATCACTAGATCCTGTATTACATAGTGTTTTATTTGTATTTGTTAACACAAAAACAATAAAGGAGATACCAGATTACAGAGAAAATAGTAGGGGGTTACCACTGGATGTTGTATTACATAATGTTATCTTCATCTTTATTACTCAGTTATATAGATGATGGCTCATTCAATTAATCAATTTTCTCCACTTCACCACCGTTGTTCCAACCCCCCTGTCAATGATCTTCCCACTGGTAATAACTGCACTTTTGGTTTATTTACTCCCTCATGCTTTTACTTTGGGCAGAGACTTGGCTGCTTCTAAATATGCTATATATTAAGTGTGTGTACACAAATTACTATGGCAGAAAGTGGAGAAGCACCTTTTGACAAGCCTTCACGGCCATCGAGAGTCCAGTCAGGTAGGTGGGGTTACACAGCGAACCGCCAGACTCTGTCCTCAGGGCTCTCATGCAACCCAAAGGGAGGCCCCTCCCCCCTCAGGCCTCTGAGCTCCCCACCAAAGTGCCTGGTATCCCCTCATAGGCCATTAGTGTCTTTGGAGACTAACCCCTCCCAGCTAGAGAGGCAGGTCTACACCCTAGTTCCATGTCTTCGCCTCATCCCACCACTCAACCTTGTTGGGCATTGAGTGCACTTACAATGCTGGGCACAGTGGTGTGAGGTCTCCTCCACTTGTGCTCACTGTGGTAGACCATGGTGTGTACTAAGTTTAGTTATTAGTTCTCAGAAAGAATTGGAGGATTTTCTTGGATCTGCTGTGTAGAGTATGTTATTGTCTCTCAGGCTCCAGGACTGATGCTTTTCATGCAGTTCGATGCTGTGGGCTCGGACACTTTTCATATATGCAAACAGTGTGGAGTCTCTCTTGGTGTTCATATTAGTAGTTTAGGGGGAGTCCTGAAGCCTTCTTGACTCAGCCCATTGTTGTCAGGATCACATGGTGCCTGCTTGGGCCACCAGGACTCACGGTGTTTGGAGGAGTTCAGGGTGGGAGCAGAATCCCTGTAACTCAGCTCATGCTTCTTGCTTGGCATTGGAGTGAGAAGGGCATGGGGCCGTGTAGCCCGCCTCTGTCTGCAACTCACTCTTTCTGTTGTGCTCCAGCTCCCTTTTGTTTTTTGACTAGATCCCTGGGAATTACTGTGGTCCTGAGGTCACTTCCATTGCTTTCTGCTACACTTTGCTGGTATTTGCTCGCACAGTGGAGAGGTCTGGGGCCATATCCTCGGGGCAGGCATAGAGCTGGGTGTGGTGGGCTGCTCATTGGTTGCCTTGACTCCAGCCTGCCTCAGGGCCCTAAATAGAGAGATTTCCACCAAGTGGGGAATCTGCTTCATTGGCCTTTATATCCTCCCATCCTCACACTGGATTCAACCATTCCTTTTGTTTCCTCTATGGGCTGCGCTTTCTCCTCTCCCATTTTGGACCAGCACTTAGGACTTTGTTTACCTCTGGTCATGGCAAGGGCCAGTGTGACGATAATGGAGAACCAAGACACCTACAACGCCTTCTTTCTGTAGTTCTGGGCTTTGTGAGGCTTCAGCATGGTGCCCTTTCTAGCACCATGTAATAGGTGCTAGATTCAGCTCCCACCCTGAGCTCCCTCTCTGAGCACCATGAGTCCTGGTTGCCAGCGCAGGCACCATGTAATAGGATGAGATCCCAGTTGTTGTTTTAGGAAGCCTCGGTCCTCCAGCCTGTTGCTGAACTGGCTGCTCTCGCTAATCCGCAGCTACCACTCCTCCTCTGGTTCATGCGCCGAAGAGCTTGGAGAGCTGGTGCTGGGGTCAACAGGTGAGTGAGTGTGCCCCCGTGGTGGGAGACCACAGAGCTGGGTGGGCTGCTGGTGCTCATTGCCCAAGGCCGGCTGCATGGTGCAGGGCTCCAGATCCCAGCAGCAGTGGCCAGCACTGCCTGGACTCGAGATCAAAGTGGGAGGTGCCACAGAGATGCTGGGCGGATGGATGCACTGAGGGCCAGAGCAGAGGGCGAGCAAAGGGCAGCTGCGGAGGGCGAGGTGTGCAGGGTGGGGTGGGGCCTGGGCAGGTGTGAGGGCGGCAGGGCTGGAGCAGTCAGTGTAGGAGGCTGGGGCTGTGCTGTCCCTGCATGCTCTGCCCTTCTACTTAGGAATTTGCTTACCTCTGGCTGATTCAGAATGTTTCCGTGAGCAGGGCCCTCTGAGGCTGATGCTGTGAGTGCCGGAATGAGGGAGCTGGTTTGGGGTTTGTGTGGAGCGGTGGCTTCTTCCTTTTCCACCTTCTTTTCCTCTGATGGCACCATGGGGGTCCTCCGAGCTTTTTCTACTGGGGAGGTCTTGTTTACTCTTTCTGAAGGTTTGAATTCCCATTTCAGATCTCTCCTGGGTCTAAGGCACCAGGGCACCCATTTCTCTCCTTCTTGTCTTTCTTCTATTGCTGTACTGCAGTGTCTCATTGACAATCCTCCGGGGGGATCTTGCTCTACTGCTTACCCGGTTGCCATCTTACCAGAAGTCTCTAATTTGTTTTTATAGTTTACCTTTTTTTGTATTTTTTTGTTTTTAAATCAAGTAATCTAGGAGTAGCACTGTTTTCTATACCTAGCATTTGCTTGGTACATAAGGTTCAAAGCTTCCTTTCCTTTATTTATTTGTTTTGTATTTTGCAATTTTTTTTCATAGTATTTAAAGCTTTTGATGTGTAGATATTTTTCTTTGGTGATATCCCTATTCCTCTTCAATAAGGATATCAAAGCCTCTTGATGGGCTTGTAGCACAGCTATGGCTTCATCACCCTTAGAATGGAGAGACTCTGGAGACTCAAGCATGTGAAGAAGTTCTGAGTTACCAATCTCCAACAACATGCCAGTGATTTTACCAGCAAGAGTAGGGTGCATGGCTTGAATAAGCAGAAACAGCCATTCACCCAACCTTTGCTTTTGCTCTTGAGCAGGGGCAGAAGCCAACATGGAAGCAGTCAAAGGTCATGGAAACATGACCTTGTACATGAACAGCATGTATGGTAACCTGTGGCTGTGCATTAAGATGCTGTGAGGATTGTGGACTCCCATAGAGTACTTATACTGGGGAATGGTGTGAACAGCAGGAGTGGCTGCAGCAGCAGCAGCTGTGGACCCATTGTCTGTGCTGATGTGTTTGCAACATGCTGTGTTGACATGACTCACAGAACCTGTGAAGAAGTTTGTCTCAGTACTAAATAGTGGTCGAGGCACAGCTGGGCAGATAGCACCAGGCATATTTTGGAATGGATGAGGTCTGGCACCCTGAGCAATCCAGTGAAGACTTGGTCTTAGTTGAGCAATTTCACAAGGAGAACAGTATTCAGCATAGTTCTGAGTCTGTGGCATAGCTGCCCTGAAGTAACCTGAAGGAGGTGCTGGCTGGTAGGGGTTGATTACAGAGTTGGGCACAGCTTGTACACTCGCCATTCTCTGCATATACTTACTGATTAGTGAGGTGAGCCTGGTCCTTTTCTTTGCACTGAGCTAAAGCTACATATAGTGGCTTAGTGGCCACAATTCTACCATTCATTTCTGTAACTGCTTTACTGGCTCCTTCTGGGGAGGAGAAACATACAAAACCAAATCCTTTGCAGCGACCACCCTCCATCATAACCTTTGCACTAGTGATTGTACTGAATAGAGAAAACTCTTTCCAGAGACATTCGTCATCAATAGCATCAATAAGATTTTTCACATAAAGGTTAACACCTTGGTATCTGATGATTCTATCTTGCTTCATCTGTTCAAATTTGCACTTAGGTTCCATCTGGCATTCCACTTTTTTCTGAGCTCGGCCAATGTAAATTTGTTTTCCATTGAGCTCCTTTCCATTCATCTCATCCACAGCTTTCTGTGCATCTTCATGCCTTTCAAAGCTCACAAATACAAATCCCTTGGATTTTCCACTTCCACCAGTCATTACTCTCACGCTTAAGGCAGGTCCAAACTTGCCAAAGAGATCCTTAAGGTGCTCACCATCCGTGTCTTCCCCAAAAGTGGAGTAGGCAACATATTCATTAAAACCTTGGACAAGTCCGTTGATAATAAAGCATTGGATGATATATTTTCTGCTTTTGGTAACATCCTTTCAATGTAAGGTGGTTTGCGATGAAAATGGTTCCAAGGGCTATGGATTTGTACATTTTGAGACACAGGAAGCCGCTGAAAGAGCTAATGGAAAAATGAACGGGATGCTTCCAAATGATCACAAAGTATTTGTTGGATGAATTAAGTCTTGTAAAGAACGAGATGCAAAACTTGGAGCTAGGGCAAAAGAATTCATCAATGTTATATCAAGAATTTTGGAGAAGATAGAATTTCAGATCTTGAAGACAGCATGGCAGCTAATGAGTGTGAAAGGAAGGATATCATAAAGTCATCAAGGATCCAAGAAAAATCAATCCAACAGCTGCAAGATGAGGCAAAAAGAAATAATATCCGAGTAATAGGAGTCAGTGAAACAGCAGGAGACAACACAAATGATATAAAAAGAATAATTGCTGAAATCATACCAGAAAATTTCCCAAAGATGGTAAAAGATACTGAAGTACAGTTAATCAAGGCATATAGAACCCCAATGAGCCATAACTCAAATACACCCACAAACAGACATATAATAGTAAAGATCCCAAACATCCAGAAAAAGAACACAATATTAAAAGCTGCTAGAGAAAAGAAACAGATCACCTATAAAGAAAAGCCCATCAGAATCAAAGCAGACTTCTCAACGGAAACCATGAAATCAAGAAGAGCTTCGAGTGAGGTATTAGAGATTCTAAGACAAAACAGCTTCCAACCCGGACTGATGTGTCCTGCAAAACTATCCTTCAAATTCAATGGAGAAATAAAATATTTCCATGACAAAGAACAACTGAAGAACTTCATGACTGCCAAACCAGGATTACAAAGAGCACTGAAAGATATTCTAGACAGAGAAAAATGTGACCACAATCTCAAGAACAACAATAGAAAGTAACCCTCAAACAGAACAAGGAAGTAAACAGATAGCAAAAGTAGGAAAACAAGAACAAGTGAATAGCATGAAAAGAATAAGCCAACATATAACCATTATAACCATTAATGTAAATGGCTTCAATTCACCACTCAAAAGGAAAAGATTGGCAGGGTAGATTAAGAAACACAACCCAACGATATGCAGTATACAGGAAACACATTTTACTCAAAAGGAAATCCACAGGCTGAAAGTTAAAGGATGGAAAACAATTCTCCATGCAACACCTTCCCAGAAAAAAGCAGGGGTAGCTATTATGTTTGCAGACAATGTAAACTTCAAACCAAAAACAGTCAAAAGAGATAAAGAAGGACATTATGTACTAGCTAGGGGAAAGCTGCAAGAGGAAGAGATCACAGTCCTAAACACTTATGCACCAAATAATGGAGCACCAAACGTTACAAGTCAAATCTTAACAGAGGTGAAAAATCAAATAATAAATGACATTATTGTAATAGGGGACCTAAACACCCCTCTGACGCAAAGAGACAGGTCAACTGGCCAGAAACTCAGCAAAGAAAAAACAGACTTGAACCAAAAGTGCGAACAAATGGACTTAGTAGATGTATACAGAGTGTTCCACCCCACAACATCACAATACACATTTTTCTCAGCTGCACATGGGTCTTTCTCTAAAATTGACCACATTCTAGCCCATAGAGCATATCTACCTAAATGCAAAAGAATTGAAGTTATGCCATGCATATTATCTGACCACAGTGCAACGAAATTGGAAATTAATGACAAAGAGAACTCCAAAAACCGCATGAACACTTGGAAATTAGACAACAACCTCCTGAATAACCAGTGGGTCACACAAGAAGTTAAAGAAGAAATTAAAAAATAACTACAAACAAATGAAAACGCAAATACAACCCACTGGAATCTATGAGATGCAATGAAAGTAGTCCTCAGAGGGAAATTTATAGCGATGAACTTATATATAAAGAAATCAGAAAGAGAGCAAATAAATAGGCTAATGTTACACTTCAAATTTTTAGAAAAAGAGAAACAAGCCAAACCAAAAGCCCAAAGAATAGAGGAGATTATAAAACTCAGGGCAGAAATTAATGCAATTGAGAAGAAGAAAACTCTACAAAAAATAAGCAAATCAAAGAGTTGGTTTTTTGAAAGAATAAATAAAATTGATAAACCCCCAGCCAACCTTATCAAAAAAAGAAGGGAAAGAACTCAAATTCATGCAATAAGGAATGAAAAGGATGAAATCACTACAGATCCCACAGAAATCCAAAAGATCATTAATACCTACCTTGAAAATCTTTACTCCTATAGGATAGAAAATTCAGAAGAAATGCACAGATTCCTAGAATGGTACAAATTGCCAAAATTGAATCAGGAAGACGTAAAAATCCTGAACAACCCAATATCAATAAATGAGATTGAAAACATCATTAAAAACTTACCAACAAAGAAAAGCCCAGGCCCTGATGGATTCACAGCAGAATTCTATAAAACATTCAGAGAAGATTTAATGCCAACACTCATCAAACTCTTCAATGAAATTGAAAAGGAAACAACTGTCCCTAACACATTTCTGGAGGCAAGTATTACACTGATACCAAAACCAGAGAAGGACGCAATCAAGAAAGAGAACTATAGGCCAATCTCTCTAATGAACATAGATGCAAAGATACTCAACAAAATACTAGCAAATAGAATACAGCGAATCATAAGGAAAATTATAGACCACGACCAGGTTTGATTTATTCCAGGAATGCAGGGATGGTTCAATATTCACAAATCAATTAATGTAATACATCATGTCAATAAAGCCCAAGACAAAAACTACATGATCATCTTAATAGATGTAGAAAAAGCTTTCGATGAAGTCCAACATGCATTCATGTTAAAAACCCTAGAAAATATAGGAGTAGATGCCCTCTACCTCAATCTGATCAAGGCATCTATTACAAACCAACAGCCAACATCATACTAGATGGACAAAAACTGAAAACTTTAACTTTAAAGTCAGGAACAAGAGAAGGATGTCCATTGTCACCACTCCTATTCAACATAGTTCTGGAAGCATTAGCCAGAGCAATTAGACAAGAGAGAGAAATAAAAGGAATAAGGATAGGAAAAGAAGAAGGTAAACTGTAACTATTTGCAGTTGACATGATACTTTACATGGAGGACCCCAAAAACTGCACAAGAAACCTCCTGGAATTAATTGACAAATTCAGCAGAGTAGCTGGATACAAAGTGAACACCCAAAAATCAGTAGCATTCCTATACACGAACAACAGACAGACTGAAGGAGAAATTGCTCTTAAATAGCATCCAAGAAATTGAAATATTTAGGAACCAATCTAACAAAGAATGTGAAAATTTATTCAGTGAAAACTACAGTACTCTGCAAAAAGAGATTGAAGAGGATTTCAATAAATGGAAAAACATACCATGCTCATGGTTAAGAAGAACCAACATTGTAAAAATGGCCATACTATCAAAACTGTTGTACAGATTCAATGCAATTCACATTAAACTACCATTAGCATACCTCACAGATCTAGAAAATATATGCCGTAAATTCATCTGGAACCAGAAGAGACCCAGAATAGCAAAAGCAATCTTGGGCAACAAGGACAAGTCAGGTGGAATCACAATCCCTGACCTGAAATTATACTACAAAGCTACTGTAATAAAATCAACCTGGTACTGGCTAAAGAACAGACCTGAAGATCAATGAAACAGACTGGAAGTTGCAGCCACAACAAAAAACACACTCACCCACCTAATATTTGACAAAGGGGCCAACCAAGCTCACCGGAAAAAAGATGGCCTATTTAATTAATGGTGCTGGAAAAACTGGCTTGCCTCTTGCCGAAAACTCAAAATAGATCCAAGTCTACCACCATATACCAAACTCAAATCAAAATGGATCATAGATCTCAACATTAAAACAGAAACTCTAAGTCTATTGGAAGAGAAAGTAGGTAAAAATCTTGAAGACATAGGAGCAGGCAGAGAGTTCATGAACAAAAATGACACTGCAAGGGAAACAATTTAAATAATCAATAACTGGAACCTCATCCTACTGAAATGTTTCTGCACGTCTAAAGAAATCACCAGCAAAGTGAAAAGAAAACCCACAAATTGGGAAAAAGTCCTAACTGGCTGTCCCTCAGACAAAGGTCTTCTATCCAGAACATACAAAGAATTAAAAAACATGTACCTATCCAAATTCAAAGACCTAATCCAGAAATGGGCATCTGAGATGAATACACACTTCTCAGATAAAGAAATACAAATGGCAAATAAATATATGAGAAAATGTTCCACATCTTTAGTCATTCGAGAAATGCAAATAAAAACAACACTGAGATTTCATCTCACCCCAGTAAGATTGGCCAGTATTAAGAAATCATCCAATAACAAATGCTGGCGAGGCTGGGGAGAAATAGGGACTCTACTGCACTGCTGGTGGGAATGCAGACTGGTGCAACCACTGTGGAGAGCAGTTTGGAGATTTCTCAGCAAACTAGGTCTAGAGGTTCCATTCAAACCAGGTATTCCTCTTCTGGGTATTTTCCCAGAAGATCTGAAAACATCATATCAATCTGATATATGCGCACCCATATTTATAGCAGCGCAATTTGTAATAGCTAAAATGTGGAAGCAACCCAAGTGCCCATCCACAGAAGACTGGATTAAAAAACTATGGCATTTTTATATAATGGAATGTTACTCAGCTATAAAGAAGGACAGACTTGGGGCCTTTGTAGGCAGATGGTAACAATGAGACACCATACTCATAAGTGAAATAAATCAGAGGTACACATACAAGCACCGTATTGTGTCACTGGTGTAAGAACCTGAGGGTGGGAATATAAACTAAGAGGCGTGAAGGGAATCTGTTCAATAGTAAAGAACAGATGGGATGAGGCAAAGGAGAAAAGGAAGAATGAGGCAAATATGTATGTATGTATGTATGTATGTATGTATGTATGTACATATGTGCAGGATGGCTAACTTGGTTCCACTATTGTCTTATATCACTTTATGGTAAGGAATAGTTGATGATTGGTTGTTTAATCAATCTTGTATGTCTATATATGTTTTCTTGAGCATACACTTTGAAGTTATCAATATGCAATGCAACAACTATTGTTGGTTTCCTGTTGCTTTGTGTATAATTCAATTTTGATTATACTATTAGTGTGCTACTTTGTGTCTCTTTGTTAATGCTTTCCTCTTTTATGTTGATGTAGTTCTTTTTCTTTTACAGTTTAAAAACATTAAAAAATTATATAAAAAAGGAAGAGATAATTATGTATGTATGTATGTATGTATGTATGTATGTGTATGCAGCATATCTAACATAGTTGTACTACTGACTTAGGTCACTTTATTGTAAGGAATAGTTGATTATTTGTCTGATCAATTTTGCATGTCTATATCTGTTTTCCTTAGTATACACTTCGAAGTTATCAATATGTAATGCAACAACCATTACTGATTCCCTGTCACCTGGTCTTTAACTCAGTTTTGATTGTACTATTCTTGTGCTACTTTGTGTGTTTGTTAATATGCTTTTGTTCTTTTATTTTTAAAATAAAAGTGTCAAAGAAAAAAGAAAATGACACCATAAACAAAATATTTTTCTGCTGTTTGATTTATTTTGTTGTAAACTTTACTATTTATTTCCTTCTGTTAAATTTGGATTTAATTTGTTCCTTTTCAAGTTCTTAAATCATAAGGTTCAGTTTTTTGTTTGAAAGCTTTCTTCTTTTTAATGTAACATTTGTAGCTATAAATTACATCCAATACTGCTTTTGTTTATCTTGAACTGAGACAGAGTCAGAGAGAGAGAGAGAGAGAGAGAGAGAGAGAGAAAGAGACAGAAAAAAAGTGTGGTTCAATCCAAATCCAAAGGCCTCAGAACAAGGATGTTCAGGATACAACTCTCAATCTGAAGTCAAAGGCCTCAAAGCCTGAGGATCCACCAGTACATGTTCCAGAGAACAAATGCAAGAGAACCTAGAGTTCTGACCCATAAGGGCAGGAAATGAAGGGCATCCCTGTGCTTGAAGACAAAACAAAAATCTTTCCTTTACCACTTTGTTTCACCTAGCCATCCATCCTCACTGGTTGGAAAGTGCACGTCCACACTGAAGGTAGATCTGCTCAGGTAATTAGCACACCAATCTCCTCAAGAAAGTCCTTCACAGATACACCTGAACCATCCTAATGCAATGGCAAACCACCTAGGTTTTGTTTCCAGCAAAAGAAGCATGGGCTCTGTGCTGCTGAACAATAGAGCTTAATTAATCGAGCGGCTGAGAATAAGTAGTGATTTCCTAGCTATCTGAATATCTCCCAGTTTAGTCAAGGTGACATTCAAAATCACCTCTTACACTAGACTTCATTAAAATTAACAACTTCTGCTTACTAAAAGATATCAATATATAAGAGTTGTTTATGTAATACATAGTATAAGAAATACCTGTAAGTTAATAAGAAGATGCAATTGCTATAACTAACAATTGAGCAATCAACTTGAATAGCTACTTCATGGAAAATATTGACCAATAGCCAACTCAGGAAAGGTAAGGCAATGTTTGCTGTTTAACAAAGTTATGCAAATTGCAATTCAACAGATGCCACCAGACACACTATAGAACAGCTACAGCAATGAAAATTTTTATTCATGCATATTATAACAGTATTGAGTTTCTTTGTGCCCTTTTCTTACATGCATGCAACACAGTTTTGATTATATCTTTTTACCTTTTCTGCCTCCCCTGTTCCACTCCTTTCAAGGAACTTTTTAAGGATAGAAAATAAATTTTAAAGATGATCCAAAGCAATGTAGTCTCTCTTTTAATGTTGGTAAGATGGCAAATTATTGTAATCTTCTGTAAGGATGTTTGGCAGTTTCTCATCAAAATAAGCACATATCTTCGTTAGAACTGAAGTTTCACTCAATAAATATCTGTCACAAATCACTCTTATGTCCGTTAAAATGTACAGTAATGTTCACAGAAGCTTTTTTGTATTTTTCAAAAAATGAGAAACCACGCAAATGTCCAACAATATTATGATGTATAAGCAAATTATGATATGCCTTATGTCATGAAAGAAATAATAAAACTTGTTAGCAAATATGCACAGTGATACACACCATAACTAGACTAAATGTCACAGCCATAATGTCAAATAAAAGAAACCAAACACACATAGAAGACCATATCCTACAGTATGACTTACATGAAGTACAACCTCAAGCAGAATTGACCAAAAATAATAGAAGTCACAGAAGAGGTTACCTTAGAGATTTCTAAGTGTGAAAGAGAGGAAGTCAGTGATGGTGCCATTAATGTTGGTATCAGTAGGAAGTTAGCATTAGTATAGATTCAAGTAATTATAAATTTAGTCTAGGCATAAATGTTGAGTGTTTATGTCATGCAATATCAATATTTTGAGAATTCTGTATATTAATGAAGAATATATAACAAATTACTGCAATAAAATTAACATGAACTTTTAAAAGAAAATGTAAGTAATGAAAACCTAAACTGATATTCCTTTGTACTGATGAGAAGGCAAATGAAAATTGAAACATGCTGCATTTTACCCATCATATTTGCACTACAATACTTAAAATCAGAGAATTGAACTTTAATTTTGAAATTAGCATGTGGTGACATATGTCTGTAATACCAGCATTCAGGAGGCTGAGGCAAAAGGGTCGCATGAGTTAGGTCAGCCTAGGCCACAAAGTGAGTTCAAGGTCTGCCTGAGCTACACAGCTACCCTGTCTCAAAAATAAATAAATAAAAACAATTTTAAAAATGTAAAAATGCTGTCACAAGTGATTAATGTGAGTATAAATTAGAGTAGTTTTTTTGTTTGTTTGGAAAACTATCTGCCAAATTTTTTTGCTGAATTTTGTCTTTAGGTCTCTATTCCTTACAGATAACTCAGTCTAGGGAACTATAAATTGTTCATAGCAGAACTCTTTTTTTCTGCTTTTTGAAACAAGGTCTCCCTATGCAGTTCAGGCTGGCCTTGAGCTCACTTTGTAGCTGAGGCCTTGAACTCACAACAATCCTCCTGCCTCAGCCTCCCCAAGTGCTGGGATTACAGATACGTGCCACCATGTCCCGCATTTTTGTTTTTTGGCTATAAACTAGCCTTGCACAAGTATGACTGACTTTTTTGTGTGTGTGTGGGGGGGTACTGGGGATAGCACTCAGGACGTTGAGCTTGCCAGGCAGGCGCTGTGCCACTGAGCTATATCCCCGGCCCAGAACTTTTGATAGTATAGGTAAATTAGTAGATGCTCTACATGATGGTCAATAGGGTATTTATTTCATTATAGTGCATCAATAGTCAATAGTTTTTTTTTAAAAAAATTATGTATCAGTCAAAAAAGAACTACAGGTGGAGAGCTAGACCCCATGAGCACACCCGGAGGATTTTGTTTGGGAAACAGCTTCTCTATTCTTCTCTTGGTGGTATGGAATTGTAAGTGGAAGAAAAGGGAGACATACTTTATACATTTCTGGAATATTTGAAAAATAAAATGAAATGTAAAGTAAGAATTATGGAAAAGTGATTCCAGATGCACAGTTTGGCATAAGCCAGGGTGTGATGGCAAGAGAAACACGAAGAACCTGTGGCAAAATTGTCCTTAAATGTAATGTCCTTTTACCCTGATCAGACTCAACCTAGGGGCCACTCAGAATTCACCTCTTAGATTCAGTTGATATTTTTGAAACTATCATATATTTTTCTCTATGCATTGATTTTTCTCCTGACATTCTATTATTATTACTCAAATACATATATTTTTTGTATTCCATAGTTTCTGGCACAAGGCTGTAATTAAAATTTTTAATGATCCCCTTTGCAATTTTATGGTATGTACCTGAATCCCTAAATCCCTCAACATCAAAATTTCCTAATGGTGGCCAGTGTAACCATGGGTTTATATCTTCATTTATTTATCTATGTGTTTCTGTAGCATCTAGGATGGGTCGATAGTATTAGTGTGCCAAGATCTAACCATTTGCCTTTAATGGACACAAGGTAATTTGACTTCAAGTTTAATATATGAAAACCTTTCTTCACGTTCAAGTTATTAGTACCTGCCTTCAAGATCAGCCTTTACTGCTAATTGCTGTCTTTTTAGTAGTGTATCATATTGGACATGCAAAATTATAATGCTTCCGTAAGTCAAATTGCATTTTTGAAAGTTTTAAGGATATAAGACTTGCCAAAGTAAACAGTTTCTGCTTCTTGGTACTGAGAAGAACATTTGGTCATGTATTATGTTTATAAATTTTAACACAAGTGTTCAAAAATTTTAAACATAAAAAATGAATAGTGAAAAATTTTCACAACATAAATGTATCATTAAAAACTTGTTTTAATAAAACCTATGGTTATTTCAGATTCCTGTGAATCTGTAATTCTGCAAAGGGCCTCCTGGGGAAGGGAAATCCCTGTTTTGTCTTGCAGTTTTCTATCAATATAACTCTTCTAGGAATCTAACCGGAACAAACAAAAGGAAAAGGTAATACATCATCATTTGACATCAAATCCTAACCAACACCACTATTATCAAAATTATTTAATGGTTTTAATTAAGTGGAATTTTCACCTGAAATTTAAATAAACTGTTAAATAATAACTTGCAAGAAGAGGAGAAATCCAAATATATGAAATTTTTGTGTACAAATAAAATGTTAATGTGCATGGACAAAAAATTCATATAAAGTTTGTATATTTATCATCAATATAACTGTTTGTTGTAGAAAACTAGAAATTTTCAATTACAAAGAAGAAAATGCTAGTTGTGAAGTTTAGCTTCTATAAGTATTTTTTATCTTTACATTTAATCTAGTTTCTTATGTGGTTAATTTTCTGTATGTATATATTTTAATATATTCTAAATATAGATTGTATGCTTTTTTATTTATTTTATATAGATTGTATGCTTTTTTGATTTATTTTATAACTATTTTCTTAGGTTAAAGCTTTCTGTAAACATCAGTTTAATAAAATGGCATGTAACATTGTATTTTACTTCATAATAATTCTTAATATTTTTGATTAATGTAAGACTGATAAAGTATATTTACATGCTTGCTTGATTTAGGAGTAGACAAGCTTTATTAATTTACTTAAAATAACTTTCACTTAGTTTAAAATTAATTTTTTAAAAAATGTGTTTATTCTTGTTGATTTATTTAAAAGGAAAGTACTCTGTTCATAAATTTAGAGAAGCATAAAGTATAAGGTAGAAAAGAATCTCTAGTAGTTATACTTTAAATTACTACATCTGAGTTCTTCAGAACAACACTGTACTTATGGCAGAACTGAGTGGAGTTAATACCAGCTATTTTGGTCCCCAAGGTTTTCATCTCATGCAGTAGCACCTTCCAGTGATGACTCACACAAATAAAGGACGTGTACACACACGGACTCATACAAACTTTCAATGTTATTACTCTCAGAGAAATATTTTCTTTTTATTTAATTTGGTAATATAGTCAAAAGAGAGTCATTTGAATGCCTGAGTAATTATTTTGTGATTCTACTTAGATCATTATAAGGATGTGTGCTCATGTGCACACAGAAATGACATGATCGAAAATGTAGATAATATATCAGATAATAATGTATTATGGTCAATAATAAGCTTGACAGACATTCTGGAAACATGCACAGAGGTGAATACCCAGATATGAGCACAAAGTGAGGTACAGTCCTTTTCCTTCATTTATACAGTTTAAATTCCTGCAAGTGTTAGCTTGATGGAAAAGAACATAGGCATTTTCTTTCCAGTTAAGCCTTCTATGGACTTTGCTGGGTATGGTGGTGCACACCTGTAATCCCAGCATGTTGGAGGCCAAGGCAGGAGGGTCACTCTGAGTTCAAGGCCAACCTGGGCTACATAAAGAGACAGTGTCTCAAAAACAAAAGTCTCTAAAGATCTCAAGGACTAAATGTTACCATCAAGGGCTTTTGTTTTGTTTTGCTTTGCTCTGCTTTTCCTGAACATTTTTATTTGAAAATTCAGTCAGGAGATTGACATGTTTCTTGAGACTGAGTTTCAGAGAAAAGCAGTAAGTGATGTGCTGAAGGATGAAGTGGAGAAAAGCCATCACCGAATGTCAAAGCAGTTTTATGCTCCAAAAGTCTTGGCTACTTCGTAATGCCTGGAAGTTGTAGCTGTTTGGAGAATACATATTTCTATCAGCTATAGAGAAAGTAATTTCATCCAGTTAATCAACACAAGTGTACCTTACAGAAAGTGAGTATATTGCTGTATTTTTTTGAGAGCCTAATTTTAATATCACTAATGCTCCGTTGTTTAATATCTTCCATAGAACCAAGTCAAATGGATGAAAATCAAACCGAAGGGGTGAAAGTATTTGTCCTGGCAGGTTTCTCACACACATCATCTACTGAAGCAGGGTTATTTGTATTATGTCTTTTCATCTATGTGTCCACTTGGGTAGGCAATGTCCTCATCATGGCAACAGTGACTTCTGATAGGCACCTAAATTCATCACCTATGTATTTCCTTCTTGGCAACCTCTCATTCCTGGACCTGTGCTACTCAACTATAACTACCCCCAAGCTTCTGGTTGACTTCCTTCATAATGAAAAGCTCATTCCTTATGACCAATGCATTGTGCAGCTCTTCTTTCTACATTTTGTGGGGGCTGCTGAAATGTTCCTGCTCACAGTGATGGCTTATGATCGGTATGTTGCAATCTGTCGTCCACTGTACTACACCACTGTCATGAGTCGGGAACTGTGCTGTCTGTTTGTAGCTGCTTCATGGATGGGAGGATTTGTGCACTCCATTGTCCAGACTGTTCTCACCATCCGTCTACCCTTTTGTGGGCCAAACCAGGTGGACAACTTCTTTTGTGATGTTCCCCCTGTCATCAAACTAGCCTGTGCAGACACCTTTGTCATTGAGTTGCTAATGGTGTCTAACAGTGGGCTGATATCTACCAGTTCCTTTGTGGTGCTGCTTGCTTCCTATACTACCATCTTAGTTAGGCTTCGCTCCAAGGAGGGAAGGCAGAAAGCACTCTCCACTTGTGCTTCTCATCTCATGGTGGTGACACTCTTTTTTGGACCCTGCATTTTCATCTATGCTCGTCCCTTCTCTACTTTCTCTGTGGACAAGATGGTGTCTGTACTCTACAATGTCATCACCCCCATGCTAAACCCCCTGATCTACACACTTCGGAACAGAGAGGTCAAGTCAGCCATGCGGAAACTGTGGAACAGAAGTGGGCTTGGAGAAAAGCAGAAGAGGCAGGGAAAATTTCTGAAGGCAGAAATAGGCGGGTACAACAATTACTCCTTGACAGGTAAGAAGTGAGCCTGAGTGCTTAATTTTCTATGGTAAATCACAATACTTCTGTTTCTGACTTTGTAAGAAAATTGTGCAGTTTTAATGAATTGTGCTAACTTCTGCTTTTTTTTCACTAAAGCAAATCTGTTGTATGTTTTCCTATTAGCATGTATGCTTTCATTTTATCCTAGTTCCCGCGTGTACCACATGACTAGAATGATGCCTACTTCTCAATGCTGTTACTGGAATGAGAAAAGGTGATAGATGTGAATGTGTCTAGCATGTCAGGCTCAAAATAGAGTGAATAATTATTTATTAATGTTCTTTTTCTCAATGATAAGGATAAAGATGATGATTGATTGTCTCATTGATTTATTTGATTTATTGGTTTATTTTAATGTAAAACAATTTGATTTCTTGTAAATAGTTTGTGAAGGATACTATAAAGTCTATAAAATGACTTCATGGCATTTTCAGTTTTCTCAGTTATTGTGATCAATTTATATTACTGTCACCAGTTGTATCCTTACAGCTGTATTAAGGCAAATTTACTAGCTTAACTACTTGCTAATACTTTATAATCAAAGATAAGAAAATTAAACTGCCATTCCGGTTGAGAAGAAACTTTACAAAAATAAAATATAAACCTGCAATGTAAATGAACTGTAAAGTGTTTTCATTCTTGCAAAGTTATCCATCAGTGGAAGATAGAAGCAATTTTAGCAACTAATCTGTATGGTGAATGAAGCTAGAGGCCAAAACTATTTGGTGATTTCATTAAAGATTGAGATTTTGTTGCTGTTATACTCATATCTCTAAAACTTGCAACATGCTTACAGTAAAATGAATAAAATAATGGGTTAAGAAAATGTGTTGAATAAATACAGGAAGCTTTATGTGTGCTATTGATCAATACAACACTGAGTAGGAAAACAGTGTAAAGCTGTTTTCTTTCCCTATATAACTTCTTTTTTTTGTTGTTCTTTTTTTTTTTGGCGGTACTGGGGATTGAACTCAGGACCCTGCACCTGCTAGGCAGGCGCTTATTCCACTGAGCTATATCCCCAGCCCCCCTATATAACTTCTATGTAAATTCTTCATTGAGACATCAGAAACGAGAGATCCCACAAAAGCAGGAATTAATCAAACTAAAAAAAGTTGAACTTAATAGTATACACCAAACCATTTATAGTGATACACCAACATGTACCATCAGAATTATGTAATTTAATCAATCTCAGCAGAAACTACAAATAATGTGACTATCTATAGAAAGCTGAATATGGAATCAGATGTGTCTTTATTTGACTTTAGTCAATATTCTAATTATTCTACACAAATGGAGGTAACTGAAGTTCACATTTCAGCAGATTTATCATGACATAATACAGTACATCTATAAAAAGAGTACTGTACTGCTGTAAGACACTTCCCACTAAGTAGAGATACATGGAAAAAGTGGTATTTTGAAATTAAAAACTATTCAACATTTTAGAGTAGGAACTTTCCTTTCACAAAAGTTTATCTGATAAATCTATTACTCTTAAGAAATCTATAATAAACTTATTATTTATCTTTGTTATTTACTATTAGGAAATGTAGGATAAAATGGATGAAGAAACACAGAATTATAAATTGCACAAGATAATTTATAATACACATCTAAATCTAAATGTAAATACTCAGGAAATTTTTCAACAAAATAGACTTTTGAAAAGGATTGCTTTTGTGTATACAAACAAATATTCAGAAATTGTGAACTATGCTAATGATATAAACTGTACTTTATTTTTCTTTTATTTTATTTTATAAAGATAAAAGTACAAAAACATATTGACAAAAAGACACCAATTATCATAAAAAGTAGTACAATCACAACTAATCTATAGACAAGGTGATATGGTTTCAACAGTGGTTATTGCTTTATCCATTGATATCTTCGAATTGTAAATGTATGAACCCATATACAGACATGCAAATTTAGTCAGACAGTTAATCCTCTCAACAACAGAAAAAAAACAAAAACCAAAAATCCAAAGACAAGAAAGAAAACAGGCATACATCAACAACAGCAACAACATCAACAACAAAAAAAACACCGCTTGTTGCTGCTTCACATATTGATATCTTCGAAGTTTGTGTTCAGGATAACACATACAGATATACACGATTAATCTAATATCCTGACATCGATTACTGCTTAGCATTAAGTGATATAATACACTAGTAGAACCATGTTAGCCCTCCTGCACATAGGTATATTCATATATATTCCTATATACATACATACATTTTTGTCTTTTTCTTTTCTCCTTTCCTTCATCCCATCTGTTCTCTGTTTTTGAACAGATTTCCTTCATGACTCTAAGTTTATATTCCCACCCTCGGGTTCTTACACCAGTGATATAATACGTTGCCTGCACATGTATCGCTGATTTATTTCACTTATGAGTATGCACTCCAGTTTTGTCCAATTGCCTACAAAGTTCCCAAAACTGTCTTTCTTTATAGCTGAATAATATTCCATTATATAAAAATGCCACAATTTTTTAATCCAGTCTTCTGTGGATGGGCACTTGGGTTGCTTCCACATTTTAGCTATTACAAATTATGCTGCTATAAACATGGGTGCACATATATCAGAGTGATATGATGTTTTCAGTTCTTCTGGGAAAATACCCAGAAGAGGAATAGCTGGTTTGAATGGAACCTCTAGACCTAGTTTGCGGAGAAATCTCCAAACGGCTCTCCACAGTGTTTGCACCAGTCTGCATTCCCACCAGCAGTGTAATAGAGTCCCTATTTCTCCACAGCCTCGCCAGCATCTGTTATTGGATGACTTTTTCATATTGGCCAGTCTTACTGGGGTGAGGTGAAATCTCGATGTTCTTTTTATTTGCATTTCTCGGATGACTAAGGATGTGGAACATTTTCTCATGTATTTATTTGCCATTTGTATTTCTTTGTCTGAGAATTGTGTATTCATCTCAGATGCCCATTTCTGGATTGGGTCTTTGAATTTGGACAGGTACATGTTTTTAAATTCTTTGTATGTTCTAGATAGAAGACCTTTGTCTGAGGGACAGCCAGCTAGGATTTTTTCCCAAT
>PVLD010013372.1:0-56324 GCA_004027595.1 Dinomys branickii | reverse complement strand
ATACAAACTGCCATGGTTGGAGGTGGGAAAGCACATAATGCTCACAGCGGACCGCCCAGCTCCACCCTGTCGTCGTGCTATGGGTGGGGGCGGGTCCAGACCTTGTGGCTCCAGCATTACCGTTCCCCACCCCTTGCAGCTGGGCAATGGGTCTCCGAAGCTGAAGCTACGAATGCCGAAACGAGGGCGTGGGCCAGGGACTTTCTCAGGCCTCATCCCAGATATTTTAATCCCTATGCATTGGGCAAGCCATCTTCTTAAAGGTGGCATTTCCAAATTAACCACTTGGTGGCACCAAAACAGAAGTTAAATTTTAAATCCTGGCTTGGACTAACCTCCACAAAGTCAGTTTTCACCTCTAAGGAAACGAAAGCCAGGTTGCTCCAGGGTTAAAGTACAGAAGTTAACCTGTTTATACATAAAAACAGGCAAGGTAGTCCTGCTCACTTGCAGTGGGGAAAACACTTATGTGTTAGGGAAATGTTCTAAACATGTTGAAGTTAACAGTCTGGCCCACTTCAGGTGCTGGCTTGCTGGCCTCCCTAAGCATGTCTAACCTGCTGGGTCACACCCTAAGCCAGTCACTTGAGTGATGGAGTCACAGGAGGCCTCAGAGCTGAGTCAGGAGAAGGCAGTGGTTCACTCCAGACTCTGGCACCCAGCCTGCAGGCAGCTGAGTCACTGGCTTCCCCACCTGCAAAGCAGGTCACCCAGGGCTGGAACACCCCACCCAGGGGGCCCCTGGCTGCAGCTGAGTCTCCAAGAAGTCATGTGTGTCCCCAAACCTTTTGGCGGCAATCATATCTTTCACTCTAATTGTGACTGAATTTAAAAGTATGTGAGCTGATGAAATTAATATAAAATGAGCAGTTATTGCTAGCAAAACTAGGTCGTCTGTGTTGAAATGCCTTCATAAAAGTGAACTGTATAAAATAATAATAACAATAATAGTAAGTGTGGTGAGTCACTCTCACTTGCTTTGGACATATTTATCCCATCATTTCTGGCAATGTGTTTTTTACTGCAATAGCAGTCTCCAAGATGACTCTAGGAGCCTAGAGGAAAAAATACCCTTACACATCTATCATGTCGTTTACTGTACCTGGTTTTTTCTTTAAAGAAATAGAGCTTAGAGATGGGCATTAATGTGATTATATAAGAAAAGCTCCATAGAACCCCAATTTGTGACTTCTAAATTCAAAGAAAAGGCCTTTCCCATCAAGAGTATAAAAGACCACATTTTTATATTTTAAACTATAATAAAATATTTATATAGGTGCACATGCAGGTATCATCAAAATTAGGTTAATGTTTAATTTTTTAATTTATTACAGTGAAAGATACATTGCCATCAATTCCTCTCAAAATTCTCCCCCTTACTTTGAACACACCACCCCATCCTTCTCACCGCTTTCTCAAGCAGTTCTGAAGTCCTCTTTTCTAAGTGTCTTTAGCTGTGCTATCTTGGCTGTCCTGATATCCTGAATGGATTCAAAACCATTCCTTTCATGGTCGTTTTGACTCTGAGGGAAGAGCTGAAGTCAAAAAATGCCATAGGTGCAGTGAATAAGGTGGATGAAGACACACCATGATGTTTATATTTGACAGAAATTGCCATAAGTGGTTGTTCACAAAGTAGGATGATGTTTACATTTAATAATTCATTACAGGAAAAGAGTCATTGCTTTAACCCCCACAAAATACTCTCACTTGCTTTGGACATATTGATCCCATCATTCTCGGCAATGTGGTTTTTTACTGTAATCAGTTGCCTCTTTTAGTTAAACATACACATCTCTTTAGATCAGTCTGGTACATGTATCATTCTTTACGACATCATCCTATTTTAGCTCACATCTCCAGCAAACAGACCAACCTACTATATGGCGACACTCAGGTGGGCAGAAGGCAGAAGGGCACCTGTCTCTGCCCAACCCCAAAAGCCAAGGCCGAGCCCCTAAGGAAAGAAACGTGGACAGGCTTCCAAAAGTAGTTTCCAGGAGGAGTGCATGTAACAACAGCTAAAATCCTCAATGACTAAAGGTGCCCTGGGGCAGGCTGAGCACCCTCCCCCTTCCACACTGCATGGGGACCCTCCCTGGCTACAGTATGCCAGACAGAGACAGACGGCATGACTTCAACAGGAGGTGGGCACCGATGAGCACAACATAGCAACAGTTGCTCGGTGAGGAAAACAGCCCAGGGGCTGCCGCTCGGGCATGCAGCACTTGCCTGGCATGTGGGAGGCCCCAGGTTGGATCTCCAGTCCTGCATGGGGGAAATAAAACAGAGAAATGGCACAGAGACGCCCAGGGAAGAATGAATGCTTAACATACAGACAGTCAACAGGGGCACCTAACAGGATGGGACTTCTGAGCACATGTGAAACTTCAACAGCAGCGAGCAACAGCGAGAAAAGGGGGTGCCCTGCTGTGGCTGTGTATGAAAAGAAGGGGAGAGAGAAAAAAATCGGGGCCACTGTGGCATCAGAAAGGAAATAAACTGGTCACCTGTAGTTCCAAACGGGGAGGGAAAAGCTGTGTTAACGTTTCTCGTTAGATTTCAGCTGAAAGTACAGACCCATTTTGACTGTTCTGACTTCCCCAAAACACTGCCTGGTCCTTTCAAACCATCTCACAAAGACCAAGGACTTTACTGCTGAGGTCTGGTCATCTCCACCCTCAGCCTCCATTTTCAGATGCAGAATACAGTGACAGCAAGGGGCACTCTCCCCCACATGAAGCCTCATAGCTCATGGTTCGTCCCAGGAGAAGAGTCGCACAGGTACTTTGAAACTCATCAGATTGGGCACTTGACCCACTTTGACAGTAAAGGTTTGCCCCGGTACCCAGTGTCTAACTGATACTCAATGTGCAAAATAGAACTCGTCAATGTCGATTGCCCCGGTACCCTTTGCGGCAAAAACTATTTGTTGTTTTCAGTACTTGTCACACCTCCTAGAACTAATTATGACAAGTACCCTTGTGTTTTGGCCAAATCTGCACGGCTATCCACAGGATAGTGGCTAAAGACATGGGCTTTACAGTCAGAGCACTTGATTTAACAGCCCAGCTCCTCCCCACACACCATGCAAACTGAGGAGTCCTCCTCTATAAAATGAGAATACAGCACTGTGTAAGCACCATATCCTGCCCATCCTGCCCATGCTAACAGCGCTGGGGCTGTAGCTGCTGCTCCTGCATTTCAGCCTTGGGGGAGAGAAATCTGCTCAACTTCCTCTCTCCCTACCAAAATCATTTACATCTGCTTTCTCTCCGACAATGAGAAATATGCAAAGGTCTGTCTTCAAGTTCTGAAATATATCACTTCAAATACCAGGGGGAAGGTCTCTTTTTTAATTCACACCCTCTTAGATGTCAATTACTTCGCTCCTCCATGAGATATGATTTCTCCCTTTCCAGTAGTGCACAACAGGGATCAGAGGTGGTCCCTCCACTGCTCCACTGGATTCTCCAAGGAGATGGGTGCCAGACGGGCATGGGCCTGTCCCTGTGGTACAGTCCACAGTGCAGGCCTGCAGGGTCCATCTCATCACGGGGAGTGGTCAGATGAAGGAGAAAAGGAGTCTACTGAGGGGCTGGAGAATCCCAAAACCCCAGGGCCTGTGTCCCCTTTATTAAAGTTGTGTCACCCATTATATGCAAGTGACGGGATTCCTCACTAGCCCCTCCCAGAAAAGGAAACATATAGCCCCTCCCCGCTCAGCAACTCACCAAGCTCAGAAGTCAGTTTCTGTAGTTTCCACCTCAAGGGACTGAGGACCACAAGAACACTGACAGGGGAACCAGGCGGGGACTCAGGTAGGACATGGCAGCCCGGCTTTTCAGAGTTCACAAAGCTGATCTGACGCTCAAGGATCAATTCACACTAACCAAACTCACAAGCAGCAGATGTCACCACCTAAGTTCATTAATCCCTGCAGAGAGAGGTGATTTCACATAGCTTTACACCTTTCTCCCATACATTATCCCCAGAGACCTTACACAAAGCTGCAGATGGGTGCTGGGTCACAGGTAAGGACTCTTCCCGTTACACAATTTACACACAGAGGAGCGAGATGTGAACTCAGGTGCTCTGAAGTCTACACTGTTAACCACTTCACCCAGAAGTGGGGTCCCAGTGGGTTTCCACACTTCGTCCTCACAAGCCTGAGACTTCCTCGAGAAAGTGATGTCCAGGCAGACACAACCACCAAAGGAAAAGACAGCAACACAAAGTAAGAGACTCTGAAGGAGAGAGAGGAGGCAGTGATGGGGCACAGCTTCAGCAAGGTCATGGAGTCCACGAGCGAGGAGTGGAAAGTTTCAGAGTCCTTCCCAACTGGGTGACTCTCAGGTCACTAGTCTTCTAGCCCTCCCAGGGATGACTCACTTGGAATACCCTTCCCACTGGACACCGGAGAAGCTTAGTGTGGTGGCGCCAGATCAAAGGGCGCAGCACAAAGGCCAATTGTCCCAGGGAAGACTGGAAATAGGAGGTCCACAGCACGTGGACTGGGATCCAGGACACGTGAGCCACGTACTTATTTCTTAGATATGCAGTATTTTCAGTTATGTTGAAATTCATTGCCAACTTCTTAAAGTGTGTGCTTTCTCATAAAAATTCAAATCTTAGGGTTCTTTTAGAAAGAGACACACTTTTACAAAGCACCAATACTTAGGATCAGCCACTTACCTGGGACTCTAGCTCATTTTCAAGCAAACTCTCAGAAGGCTTCTATCAAGCACGTACACTGTGTTTATAGTAGTGTTACTCTTCAAGTGCAACTTTACTTCAAGGAATAAATACACGCACAGGTGAGACTATATTCCAGCTAGGGATAAATTGTTTGGGGAAAGTCAACTTACAGTTGTTCCTTGATTTTGTTTTTGGTTTTTTTGTGGTACTGGGAATTGCACCAAGGACCTTCACACAAAGCTACTTCCCTAGCCTTTATTTTTTCTTGTTAAGGGTCTCCCTAAGTCACCCAGGCTACACTCACACCTGTTATCCTCCTGTCTCAGCCTCCAAGAGTACTGGAATGACAGGCCATGCCACCACACCTGGCTTAAAGATAATTTTTCATCTGAGCATATAATATATCCCAGGTAATGGGAATTCTTGACACGTTCTTATTTAATCCTCACAACACTAACACGAGATAGGTACTATTAGAACCCTAGTTTTATGATTGAGAAAACCAAAGCTTAGAAAAATTAAATTCCACCAGGTGACAAACAGCTGGTAAGCAAGGAGAACAGGAATAAAATCTAGGCAGGCCTATCCCAGAGCCACTATTTAACTGTGCATTCTATTAAAAATCATGAGTTGCCATTGGTAACAGACATTACTTGCTCACCTTCCCAGTACCCACGGGTCATTAAGGATTAATGTGGTTCAGGCAACTTCAGAGATGGGCCATGGAAATGGGCCACATCAAGTGATCCCTGTCATCACAGTGCTGGTCCCAGAGGTGGGCACCTGACTAAAGTGAGGAGGTCAGACATTCTGAGAAGTTTGCTACTGCCAGCACCACTCCTGCACTATGGAACTGTAAGCTTCCCTTTTCTGCTTCAGCTGGTTTGGAAGAGTCCCCACTGCCTCCAGCTGAAGGATCTCAGTGGTACAGGATTCTACCAAGTCGGTGAAGCGACCCATCTACAAGACCTAATGCTTGGACAGCCACAAGTGGCACTGTCCAGAGTCCCCTGCTTCCTCTCCTACACCCACCCCAGGCTACATGGAAGCCTCTCAGAATAGCTGGCAAAATCTCGCTTGTGTCCCAGAATCTAAAATGTGCGCTGTGTAATTCCTTTCTTCCACATGTCCTGCTGTCTCTGTCATGCCTCAGACTGCTTTAAGCTTAAAAAAAAAAAAAAAAAAAAAACTAGCCCAATTCTAGGACAGACGAAAAGTAAGAGAAATGACCAAGAGTTGTCTGTTGGACCCCAAGAACCCAAAACCGGCTCTGCACTGTGCCCTTGCTGAGACCGAGCCACACACAGCCAGCCCCGCAAGTGGAAAACTGCCCGAAACTTTCTGGGTCTTCAGTGAAGTTTTCATGTGAGAAAACCCCAGGCCTGTTACTTCTAACTCCTGGAACTTCAGGCAACTGTATCTCTTGGGAAAGGTTCACAGCTTTCCTCCAGGGGAAGATGTGTTACTAAAAAAATTACAGATCTCTAGACTGACTCCAAGTTGAAGAAAGCAAAGGATCAGTTTTTAGCAAGAAGGGCAGCCAAAATATTTTTACTTTACTTATTCTACTCTGTAATATAATTTTATCACAAGAATTGAAGAAATAAAAATTATTGTCTACCTTTATTACTGGTTTATTACACGTTTTCCTCCTAGACTTTAAAAAGTTAAGTAGTTACCAAAACAGATCTTGGCAATCTAAAGACTTAACAGAATATAATATTCTACCACATTTCTAGCACAGAACCATTTATAACATTAAAAAAACTGTTCAATGAGTCATGAAGTTGAAAACCACAAGGCCATTCTGTATAAAATGATTAGGTTTCTCTCATTTCCTATGATGTTAGCCTCCTTTTTAATAATTGCTTTCTAGCTATTAAATTGAATACGTTCATTTTATACTTAGACCTTTAAAATCACAAAAGGCCGACAGAAAAAAAAAAGTCATGCATACTCCACCCAAAAATAACCAGCTAACATTTTGATATACATACACTGCAAACTGTTTTTCTATATGTAAAGACTGCTTTTGCAAAAATGGGATATTACTGTACCATGTTTTAGAATCCCTTCACTTAATACATTACAAACATTTTTCCATGTATGAATGGAACTGCTTATCTGCTTGTTTTTATGAAAACACACTCTGATCACAATTTTGAGCATAATTGATGAGACTCATTTTCCTGTAAGTCTATGTAAATTTTCACTGTAAAAATATTCTGGTAGAATACTTACTGATACGTTGCTGCTTTTCTAATGTATGACATTATGCTCATAGTATTCAACCACATGAAAAGGTCGCTTGTGCTTGGCATCTTTCCTTACACCTTTATCCTGCACTTTTATTTCAATTACTAAATTTAAAAACAGACACCTTTGCTAGTTGCTAATCCCAAGTGCTCCTTGAAATACATTCTACTTACTAGAAATTAATCACTCTTTAGGATAAGTGTCCTGGAAAACAGTCTCTACAGTTCTTAGCATTACAGATCCTAATAATTGCGTTTTCCTTGGATTAAAAGTATACACAGTTAATAAAGCTTTTTTAAAATAAGCGCTTACAACTGGAACAGAAAAAGCGCATGTTTAGGTATCCAGGGGTCTTACACTGAAAACACACGCTCAGGTGACTCCGTGCTGTCTACGCCACACCACCCTGAGTGCACCTGATTGCACTGGACTCAGTGCCCCTCTGATACACCTGCCACAACCCACGCCCCACCGGCCGGCTCTTCCTTTCTCTTTTCCCAAAAACTCTTTTGTAGCAAATGTCAAACCAGCATCTAGCTAGATAAGAGAAGCCAGAGCCCCCTTTCTAAGAGGGTGGTTAAGGGACAGATCTACCGTTCTTAAACTTGTCAGGGTAAGCACTTTAAACCTTGACCAAAAAAAGCAAAAGCAAAAACACAGGAAGGTAAGCACCGCTGTCAGATTTTTTTTAAAAAATACATTTAAGACTGAGCTTCCCACACTTGCCCCAGAACCATTTCCACACCCCAATTGCTTCGTCTCCAATGACAGCGTCTCTGTTATCCGAGGCCCTTGGGCAAGTCTTACAGTAGCACCTGCTGCTGAAGCTTCTCCGTTCTGCACTGACCTCAGTGTCCTGGTCCACCTCCTCCTCCCACTTCCACCTTCACAGCACGGCTCAGGTCTTTTGCTTTCCCTGGAACTCCCACCGCTGTCATAGCACCAGCCCTTATCGTTCTGCCCAGACCCTTACCATAGCATCTTACAGTTGCATCTGCACTGTGCCTTACAGCAGCATGTATGGTGCTTTTATAGTAGCCTCTCACTGCTTCTCTACCCAAGTGGAGTCACACTGATCTTTGAGGCTTAATTCCCCCCAAATCTGTTTCATCATGTCTCTCTTCAGTTTCAAAATCCCAATGATTCCCCATCGCCCTCTAAAACAAGCTCACACTCCCTACCTTGTTTTCAGCACTTTTCTTAATAAGGCCCTAAGAGACTTTTGCAGCCTGATTTGCCAGCGCTCCTGCAGAGCGAGGCTCTTCACCATCCTGAGCACTTCTCTAGGAAGCACTTACTTTGATATAACTCCCTTCCCATCCCCGAGGCCAAGCGGAAATGGAATTTTCCCCAGGAATCTTTCTCACCAAGTCCAACCTACCTCTAATTTCCTCTTCTCTAGATACCCACATAAATGTCTGTAGTGGGTTTTAAATATAACTCCACAATTCTGGATATAAGAAATGTGGAGCTGACTCTGTCTTTGAGCCCCCATGCGCAGGCCGCACATTTGGCAGGAAATGCAGTTTGGGGTTTGTTCTGAACATCTTGCTCTCCCCTCCCAGGAAGCAGAAGGCTGGGGTTGCACATCACAGACCCACAATGCCGCCCACCCTAGAGCTCAAGCCAGTGCGTCTATCTGCGTGCCACATCCGGAGCATGGAGGTCTGCAGCCTGCAAGACCATGGCTCTGAAGGCACTGACAGCCCTGTGTTATTCTCTCAGATGTCCTGTTACTCCTCAAGAGGAGTGACGGGTCCATAACACTGATGGGACTTGGCATAAACCGTGCATCCCACGGCTGTCTCTTAGGAGAACTCTCCTTCCAGTTCCACCACTTTCTCCCTCCCACATCCCTCTCTAAGCCTTAGAACCCCTCCCAGCGGCAGATGAGCCAGCTCCCAGAGGAATGTACTCTATTTAAATCTGCATTACTGCAATTGTCACTGTACATGAGGCAGTGACACACGATGTTAAGCGCTCAAGCTATCCCTACAACTCCTAGTCCACCCTTAGCGAATTATTTAACTGCCCAAGGCCTTACTTCACTTTTCTGGAAAACTCTCCTTGGAATGGCATGAGGATTCAATCAGGTCACAAGGATAGTCACCAAAGTTCATTTGTGTTCCATACACACCTTACATAAGCAATCTAAAGAGCACTTCGTACAGTACTTCTAGTGCACCTGTACTTACTGTGACCCTCCTGTGATCACCACAAAGGATCAGGTGTGGGATTTTCTTTTCTTTTTTTTTTCTTTTTCTTTTTTTCTTTTTTTTTTTTTGTCTTTTTGAGACAGGGTCTCACTACTCAGTTCAGGCTGGCCTTGGGCTCACTTTGTAGCCCAGGCTGGTCTTAAACTCACAATGATCCTCCTGCCTCAGCTTCCCAAGTGCTAGGACTACAGGTGTGTGCCAACACGCCCAGCCTAGGTGTGGGATTTTCCACTTACAATATCAAGCTGGTGCTCAAAAGTTTCAAGTTTTTGGATTAGGGGTGCTCAACCTATGATAACAGCAGCTAACTTTTACCAAAGTGTTACTATGTATCAGGAACTGTTCTACGATTTTTCCACCCATAGGTTTAATCAAAGACCTGAAGTATTAAATACTATTATCATGTCACCTTCTGTATGAGGAACCCAAGGCACAGAAAGGTCAAGCCACTTTTCAGTGCCCCTGTATCACGCAGCCAGTACCTGGTAGGACCTGTACACTCAACCACTATCTTTTGTCTCATTTGTAACTTGTTTCATGGTCTCCAGTAAGGTTTGAACAATTTAGAGTAGATGAGGAGCACCAGAAGCATTTCTGGGTGTCTCCCTTTTTTTTTCCTTTTTTTGGCTAGAAATAGCATACATGATAAAAAGGACTTTTTAAATGTTTGAAATGTCTGCCTGAGAAGTTATGTGAACTTTAAAAGCCAAAGTTTATCTCCTGATGTCAAGTAGGCTCAGCCTCTGAAATGAGTATATCAGTGAAGCTGAATCACAAAGATGAGGTCTGAGCTTTCCAGCTGTGAGTGACTCACAGGATTAAAATGCACTTCACATGTTTAACATCCTATTCTGATGGACGCATTGCGCAGAAAAGAAGGCTCTAAAACAAGACCTAGCAGATTTGTTACCAAAAACTCTAAACCCAAAACAAATGTTTTAGGAGGTAAGCCTTTGCCTCCAATCCCTTCCTCATTGTGAAAACACAACTATTTCGTGTCTGCTTGCAAAAACTTCCATAAAGGGAAAGAATCACAAATGAGACACATTCTCCAGGATATGTGAGGTCAAGCAAAGCCAAATGAAAGCTTCACAGATTTAACAGTTACTTCTCTGGAACAGAAAGGGCTCCTAGGGACATGAAGTTGGAGCAGTCTGGTCTGAGGAGTCCTTTGGATGAAAGAGTGGGTTTGTATAGCCTTGGGAAATGTAGGTTTGCAGGGCAAACTGCTGCAGGGTGGAGCTCACAGTGTCCATTTCCACTGGCAAAAGGGGAAAGGAAGTGAGCCATCCCCTAAAAAATACCATGACAGACATTCCAGTTGATGCGTGATGCGGGCAGGGCTGGAGGAAGGAAAATTGGGATCAGCACGCAGCTGACCAGGAGAAACCATGTGAGGCGTGGGAGAGAGTTCCCATGACACTACAAATGTTCAACAGGCGAGTCATTTAAGCCGGTGGCTTTCAGATGTTCTTTACTGGAAGTCACAGTAAGAATATACACACTATGTTATAGTCCACGCACAGTCACAGGTATCCGTAACGAAGGACACTTACACTTACCATGTCCAAAGCACTATGACAATTTTAACTCTGTTCACTTTGTGTTCTAAACACACTGGTTGAAAGCTCACTCTTTGAAAAACACTGATTTAAACTCTGGCCAGCACAGCGGACTCTGAGGGTACATTTTTAAATGGCCTTTATTTCCCCACAGAGCCCCAAAGCCTCGTTTAACGCTACAGTAGACACATGGCTTGTTCTACAGGGGCCGGGTCCAAACTTCCTCTCACAGGTGTATCAGTCACACCGGACAAGGGCCTTCCCAGTGGCTTCACTTTAACTTAACCACCCTTTACCATATCCTTTACAGCTCCAAATCCTGCTCCGTTCAGAAGTACTGGTGACTACAATTTCAACATATGAACTCTGAAGGATGAAGTCAAACTATAATAACCTACAACAGTGTGAGCTCCTCAAAAGGCAAGAACCAGAGCTTGGTCTTCTGTCTTAGTATTCGCTGTGCCTAACAGAGTATCTACAATGCAGGAGATTGTCTGCAAAAAGTTTGAGGGGTACATAATGGAAGGGTCTTCCCAGAAGCACTATGTATCCAAATCCAGTGGCCAGAACCAAGAAAAACGCAGCCCTGCTCTTTCCCGAAACAAAGCTTGACGTTCTCATCATCTCTACCCAGTCCACTGCCAAACAGCTATGAATTGACACTCGAACAATAGCAGAAAAAATAAAATTCTTAAGGACACACCTCCAAAGCCAGTGGTGGCAGTGATACACTTTTCGCTCCAGATTTATTCCATTATTCCCAGGCTGGTGGCTCATCACACATGGCAGAAGTCAGATTTGAAGTCAAGAGGAAAGCACAGTAGACGTCTTTACAGATGGGAAAAGGATGGAGGAGGGCTAAAGGGAACGGGAGTGAAGGGAGACCAAAGAGACACCAAAAGGCCTAGGATGTGGTGTGTGCGTTGCAACTGCACACGCTGAGTGGGTTCATTATATATCACAAACAAGTACTGATGAGAGAACAAAGAAGGAAAGAAGGAAGGGAGGACGGGAAACAGGGAGGGGATGGGGGGAAGTCTAGAGAAAACCAACACTGCTCTGCCTGTTACAACTCAGAGGAAACTGTAAAATGGACATGTTTCTTTCCTACCTGAAAGGAAATTGCCCCCTCATCATTCTGTGTGATTTGGGCTACAACCTGTGCGATAGTCAACCAATTGTGTCCACTTGAGTAAGAATCCCCCCACTGATTGGATCAACACAGTTCTGGGTGTGGCTGAAAGGGTTTCCTGAAGACAGAGGACCCGCCCTGGGTGTGAGCGACACCAACCAATAGCCTTGTGGCCTGAATGGCATCAAAGGGAAAAGAGGAAGGAAGGCTCACTTCTGTTTCTTCAGAGGAGCTCCGGTCTTGACCTTCACCTCGGACGGCGTCCCCCGGCTTCCAGCACCAACACTTCGGCCCTTTGGCCTCTAACACAGACTCAGACTCCACGGAACACTACACTGAGCTCCAGGCCTTTAATGGTGGACGGGATCCTTGGATCCGCCATGCACAGACAGCCCTTTTGCACTCTTCCACAGCTGACTGTGGGCGGCCACCATACATCTACCTTGTAAACCCTAATATATTTGTGTATCTTGCGTTAGATCTGCTTCTCTAGTGAACACTGACTGCTACGGCCTGCCTTCCCCGCCGTCAAAATGGGCCTATGGCCTACTCAGTTCACTTCTCTCTCCTAGGAGCTAGAATCCTGAATGTAGGACACAAAGACAGAAAATAACTGGGAGTCCCCCAAGCTAGGGCCATTAAAGCTCCCTGATACATACATCCCTGAAGGTTCCTGGCCTTCCCAACGTTTGATCAACTCTCTCTGGTCTGAGACCTACCTGGTGCCTTCCAACAAATGCCTTTCCCTTAAACTAAAGAATGTTTCCTCTGTAGCTCTCCACGAATCTTCACATATACACTGGCTCCGGGAAGCAAGCTGCAGAAGTGGCAATAAGGGCTCCCCAGTCCTGAGTTCGATCCCCAGTACCGCCAAAACAACAACAACAACAAAAAGAAAACCACAGGGGAAAAAAAAAAATTTAAGGGCTGGGGATGTAGCTCAGTGGAATAAGCGCCTGTCTAGCAATAAGGGCTCCCCCACACGCCACGGAGCAGTCCAGCTCATGGTGCTTGTGATGCCAATGCAAAGCAATGTGCAGTTGTGTTTGGGAGTCCACATGCTTCCCCTGGCTAAATCCTTGGGAAAGGTGGTAGGAAAATGTCAAAATACTGGAGTGTGCAACCACTGGTAAGATCCTAGGAATGCTTTAGCTTCAGCCAAAGTGGCTTACATGAAGGCAGAGAAAATTCTGCCCCACTTAGACTGGCCCTTTCTCCTGGTGAGACTCCTAGATAACAGAGTCAGACAATCATGAAAGACTGTGCAATCTTAATTTTTGGCTCTGAGTAAGTGATAATGCTAGAAAACACAGGAAGAAAGGAAGGAAACAGCACAAGATTAGGACCAAAAGAACTGGGGGAAGCCTGATCCTCCAAGTACCTCCTAATACATACCCCTCCCCAGTAACAGCTAAGCACTGGGATGAAGCCAGAGGATGAGAAACAAGCCGGCTTTGCTTTTATCCCAGAGGCAAAAGGCAAAGCAGCAAAGCAGGGCTGCAGGATGAGCAGGGCAGCAAACTCTGAGAGGGAAACTCTCAGGCTGGGCCCCAGAGCCTAGAATCAACCCACAGACTAGAATGGGCACATACACAGTGTGATCAAAAAATTTAGTTAAGCCAGGCGTGGTGGCGCATGCCTATAATCCTAGCCCTCAGGAAGCTGAGGCAGGAGGATTACTGTGGGTTCAAGACGAACCTAGGCTACAAAGTGAGCTCAAGGGCAGCCTGAACTGCATAGCAAGACCTTGTCTCAAAAACAAAACAAAACAAAAAAAGTTTAGTTAATATTAATTATTTAAATTTAGTACAGTAAAATTGATTCTATTATCATTACTTCTCACTTTGAACACACTTATCCCATCCTTCTCGTCACCTGAAGCAGCTCTGGAAGTCCTCTTTGCGAGGGTCTTTAGTTGCATTGTCAGGGCTGCCTCCATGTCCTGAACTGATTCAAAATGTTTACGTTTCCTGGTATTTTGACCTTGGGGAACAGATGTAAGTATTATGGTGCCAGATCTGGTGAACAAGCTGCATGAGGACACACGGCAATGTTTTTACAAGTCTGGCTTTCCCTTGGGTGGCACAGGCAGCGGCACTCACCGTATGCGGGTCACACCTCATAAAGACTTTCATGCCAGAGGACTTCCGGAACCGCTTCCAAAGGTCACAGGAAGGATGGGATAAGTGTATTTGAACTGAGGGACAGAATTTGTGGCAGATTCATGGCAATGTATCTTATACTGTAATAAATTTTTCATTTAAATAGGTACCATATTTTTTTTATTAGCCCTTTTAGACCAGGTATCCTAACCTACAGCACCAGCGGAATTTGGGATTCTGAAATAATACAACCCTATTAGAAAAACCGTATATATGGTGCTTTGCAAATATGTCCAATAACTCATGGGGAAACACAGAGCAGGTTTGATAGCGAAGTACATGAGCATGTTAACTACTCGCCGTGTCTCTGATATTGAAGGGAAAATTCAATCATGGACTAACAGCTAAATACAATGACCTCTATAAGAGTCCAGACTAACAGCAACTTGGTACCTACATTAAGGTGAAACAACATTATACAAAGACACAGGGACCAAAAAAAGATTTACAAGCATTCTACAGGAAAAAATAGAAAAAAATTAACTCTGAAAAATAGATTATGCATTACAGATAAATGTAGGAAGATACTATATTCCTGGAGTTGTATTAAGAAAACAGCTTTGATTTACAGAGTTGAAATCAAATAAGACCATTTATGAGAAACCACCTATACCCTATCAGTTTACACACCATGCTATCTGGAGAGCTGGACAATCAAACAAAGCCACTTCAAAAAAGGCATGGTAGTGCATACTTGTACAATAATCCCAGCACTCTGGGAGGCTGAGGCAGGTGGATCTCAAGGTCAACTCCCACCTGGGCAACTTCATGAGGTCCTTTCTTTAAAAAATTAAAAAGGACTGGGGAGGTAGCACAATGTGAAGGCCCTGGGTTCAATTCCCAGTACTGAAAGGGGGACAGGGTCAAGAGCTGCTGGAAGGAGCCTGCAGGCTGTTTGCTGGCCTCTGTGAGCAGTGAGGGCAGCGGTGCATGGCACAACTGCAGTAGCTGCAGGAATGGTTCTGGGGACTGAACCCAAGGCCTTCACATGAAGCTACATCCCAGCCCTTTTTTGCGAGAGGACCTGGTTAAGTTGCCCGGGTGGGACTTGAACTTGTGGTCCTCCCACCTCCGCCCACGTGCCACCATGCCCAGCTTAGGACATCCTCTTCTTACATCTTCTGTAGAACTCCGTCTCCTACAAACAATGCAACCACACTGCAATCAGATTAAATGGCCCCGAATCCCATGAAAGCAGAGAAAAACCCTAAACCCACAGAAGTAGCTGGACTGTGTCATCCCCGGGCCCATAGCCTGCTCCTAGCATTTCACTCACTGCCTTCAGAAAAGACTTGAGAAGACAAACGAGAAAGAGTATTTGTGTTCTGGGAGCAAAGGGCAGAAAATAGGGTGGGTGGGGCCACGGCCAGGCCAGGGTGGGCCTGGGATGATTCCACTGAGGATGTTTTAACTCTGACCAATGCCAGGCTTCACCCAGTTTATTAAAATAGTGCTGGGCAGAGGGTCCGGCACATTCTCGTTCCCATGAGAGGGCCACGGAAGACTGAACAACAGTTGGGATCCAGCTGCCGTGACTTAGAGCAGGCAAGTGCAGACGCCTCCCTAAGAGGAGTCATTTCATACCACTCCTTAAAGAGCCCCTTAAGACATACTAGGTAACCATGTGTCTTGGCTACTTTTCTCTTGTTGCTGAGACAAAATTCCTCAGAGTAAAATTAAGGAAGGAAAGATTTACTCAGCTCACAGTCTGTGGAGGTTTCAGTCCATACTCCGGATGGGGCTCCAAGGCAGGGCGGCACATGCCACAGTGGCAACAGTTCATGGCAGCAGAAGACAACAAAAGCAGCAAGAGCAAAGGGAGGAGGGGTGGCAGGCGGCCTCCTTCCCTCCCTTACACTGGATGCGAACTATCTGCCTCAGGGCGGGTGCAGCACTCACATCCACAATTAACACTGGGCCATGGATCAATCATGAGCTCTACAAGCCGCCCCATAACCGCATCAGGCCTTGCAGGGACATCCAGACACAAACCACAACACCATTCTAAAGACCAATTCGGTGCACACTTAGAATTTCTGCTGCAGAGGTCCATGAACAACAGCTGCTACAGCTTCCAGGGGGCTCTCCAAACTCCTGCTGCTCAGTACAATGAAAAGTGCAGCAGGCTGCCCTCCGAGACTGGGGTGGCCCGTCAGATTCAGACACCAGACATCTGGCTTCAGGAGTCCACAGGCTCTTCAGACAGTCCCATTCCCCAGGGCAATCTGTTTCCTTTTTCATTCCTTTAACAACAGATGTTTTCCTCATGCTGTCATTTTCTATGTTCTTAACTGGCATGTTAGATGATATATGATACAGTAAAAGCAATATATCAATATATACTGATATAGTAAAAGCACATGGTAACACATGCCCGCACCCACTTCCCTTACATAAGGCAGAGGAAAATATCACATGCAAGCACACACACACACACACACACGCACACGCACATGTACACACGGCCAACTTACCAAATGCCTTCTTAGGTTCTACTAACTTCAAGGTAAAGAGTTCCTCTTTTTTTAATTCCTTTAACTTCTTAGCAACCTCATAGTGATGCCATCCAACTACATTTTCTCCATTTATGGACTCAATATGATCCCCCACACAGATTGTCTTAACTGAGTCAATAATGCTACCACTTTTAATTCTCTGAAAGAAACAAAGAAAATTAACAGTAATACAAAGCCAGAGCCGGGTCACATTACCTTTCATGCTCTTGAGTTACTATGTACAGCATATTGACATATTAATGATGCTCTTTAATATTAGGTTAAGGCAGGGTGTGGCATCTGTAATTCCAGCTACTCAGGAGGCTGAAGCATGAGGATCATAGTTTCAAAGGCAGCCTGGGCAATTTAATAAGACCATGTCTCAAAATAAAAAAGGACTGTGTTATAGTTCAGTGCTGGAGCTCTTGCCCAGCATGCACAAAGCCCTGGATTCAACCTCAGCACAATTATAATTAATAATAATAATAATGCCACCAAGCAAGAAAGAACAACGATCTTACCTCCAAATATTCATCTTCCTTATCCTTCAGAACTCAAATAGCTCACAGTCACCTCTTCCTTGGGAAGCTTCTCCTGACCTCCCCAACTCACATCCCTAAGACCGGGTAAGATGCCACTCTCATCCTATACTTTTTCCGATATATGTTGTACTGACCTCCAAGCCAAGTGCTATACACTGGTTATGCACTTAATCCTGTCAACTTCTATAAGGCATCACTGGTCAGGAAGATTGATGCTTGGAAAGAGCAAATGATTTCCAAGATGCAACACCCCACAGTGCAACCTTCATTTACCTCCCTGTCTCCATTACTAAACTGCAACACCCTTGTGTGTCCTGTGCTCAGCACGAAGCCTGTACAGAAAATCCCTTTATAAACGCTTACTGCATCATTTCAACATAAGGCCCACTTTTTCCATTGACTACATTTTTTTAGACCTAGTTCCTTACACTCAAAAGAATGGTATAGTTTTGTTTTAATTAGTGCTAGAGGATTGAACCCAGAGCCTTGCATGTGCTAGGCAAATGCTCTGGCACTTACCTGCATCCCCAGCCCAACCTTTTTATTTTGAGACAAGATCTCACTAAGTTGTCCAGGCTGGATTCAAACTTATTACAACTTTTCCTTCAGCCTCCCCAAAATAGTATGATCTTAGCTAAGAAGACCAGTGCCAAACAGCAGGAAGTACACCTCACATTTTGGGAGTCAGTAAAGGTGATTTTACATGACCCTGTGTCATAATATGTTTTAAATGAGAATGCAGGCCCCACGAGAGACTCGAAGCTGGTCCTTCTTAAATCTTAGTTCTCTGCAGTGCAATGTTGTGGTGAGCCTCAACTAAGATCTAAAATCCCTGAGATGAAATGGTTTTAGGGACAGGAGTCTGAAGGGTAACGGCCCTGCCAGTGAACAAGTTCTTCCACAGTGACCAGGAAGGGAAATGAAGACCAGGGCCCTGAGGAGGATGCGCCCTTTGTGGGGATGACAGAACAGACCTGTGAGAGCCTGCAGGTATGGTGCTCTAAGCACGTGTACACTGCCCCAATCCACTGACCACTGTGTCCAAGAGTTGAGGGAAGCTGAGCTCAGGACTCCAGCATAAATCCTATAAACAATGACCCTACAAAGACTGGGCATTTTTAATTTTTAAGTTTTTAAAATATGCTTCTTTTTCTTTCTTTCTTTCAGTGCTAGGGATCAAACCCAGAGCCTCATGCATTCCAGGCAAGTACCACAGAGCTACACCCCTGGTCTTAAATTGTATTCTTATATACCAACACTCAAATAGATTTTTTTTATCTCCAATTTTAAAGAATATTAGCCAGGTGTGGTGTCACACACCTATAATCCCAGCACTCAGAAGACTGGTGCGGGTTCAAGGCCAGCCTGAAATAGCAAGAATAGCAAAAATAGAGAGAAAAAATTTTTTTGCCATGTTGTTATAGCAACTATGAACATGCTATATGAAAATAATACCAGTTATAGACAGTTAACTATGAAACAAAGAAACTATAAGTTCCATAATCTGGTACTGTTTCACTAGAAATCTGTATTACCCTCACATAGCTAATAGAAACAACGGTAACCACAACACACCCTCAACAAAAGTAGTTTCTAAATGACCACATAAAAATAAACAGGATTAAAAAAGATTAGTCTAACCAAAAGACTATTAAATGCTGTGTTATATAATCATGCTTAAACTGTTAAAAAAAAAGTGAAGGTCTATATTTAACTGACGTTGTACATTTTTGTGCTAATTTATCTCCTGCTACATGTTGAAACTATTTTTTCCTTTTGCTCAAATATACAAACCCCAGTGTCCTACCCCATGTTCCCTTTTGTTTTTAAGACTTAGTACTGTAATTTTATTTAAAATATTAAAAACCTTGTATGACTCATCAATGAATGGAAGGTCGTGGTAACAGTAGCTGGAGTCCCATGCATGCACGCATGTGCACAGCAGAGTGGTCGGGATACCAGGAGGAAGCATCAGTACCCGGATGGAAGAGGAAGGCTCAGTCCCCGGATGGAGGAGGAAGGTGGAGCTGCAGTTCAGGCAGCCGAGAGGGAGGCAAAGCAAGCGCTGGTAGCAAAGGCAGCAGAGAAGGATCTGGGATGTGCAGGAAGAAAAACCAACGTGAGACGCTTGGGAGAAGAGCTGCAGAAGACGGACCAGATATCAAAGCCAAGTTGCAGACACTGATTTGAGTTCCCAGAGCCTTGGCCCCCTAAATGGGTAACCTAATTACCATTAGAGGGTAATCTAATTACCATTAGATGAAATCTAATACACACTGACCCTCGCGCAATCGCCTGACATCAGTTCCTCAAGCTGATACAAGTTCTGCTCAGACCCAAAGAACCAAGGCAGGGAAACAAGGAGAGGCACCGAGTCTGTGCTTGTATTTACTCAAGTCACTGATACTATTCTCGGTCACACTGGGGCTTTGGAGACCAGTGCTACAAAGACTCAAATACTTTTGGAAGGCGGGATTTACGTTGTTAAACACAGGCCTCCCAACCACAGCTCCTTCCGCTTTGTTCACCAGTGCGAAGAACTTGCCTTCCTCCTCCTCGCAGACAGCAGCGACGCCACAGGGCGGAGTGCCAGCCACCCTAGAGTGCCAGCCACCCTAAATCGTAACCATCGGACTCAAGGTTTTGTCCATTTTGTTTTAGGATTTGTTTGTTTTTGAGAGTCTTGCTATGCAGTTCAGTCTGGTCTTACAGGCACTGTGTAGCTCAAACTGGCCTCATACAGAGCTCCTCCTGCCTCAGACTCCCCAGTGCCCAGATTATAGGCCAGTGCCTCTACACAAGCTAAGATTGTTAGATCTGCATGACCTGCAAAGCTCAGCACTTCTGAGATCTGCACTGCTAGGCTTTCCAATGGGGTCCTCAAAGGACACTCATCGTAATAAAGTAATATTTTTACAAGTAGTTTCCTCAGGTGGCCCTCACAATAAGGTGGTGAAAGAATATTTACTGTTCCCATTTAATAGATGAGAAAAGCAAGGCACCAAGATCATACAGCAGGGCCAAGATAGCACAGCTAATCAACAGAACTGGGTCTCAAACAAAGGTAATATTAATTTTAAATTTTAAAAATAAAAAAACAGTAATACCTGTCAGTAAACAGCACTCTGGGAGGCTGAGGCAGGAGGGTCGTTAAATATAAGCCCCAATCTGCACAACTTAATGAGACCCTGTTGCAAAATTTTAAAAATTTTAAAAGGGATGGTGGGGTTGTAGCTCAGTGTGAAGGCCCTGGGTTCAATCCCTAGGACCGAAAAAATAGATAAATAAATAGGTAAATGTGTGTCCAATGTAGAGCTCAAGGTCTCTGGTCCCAAGTGCAGTTCTGCATTATAACTGCCCAAAATGATCAATCACCTTTGAACTCTGAAATTTCCTTCTTTGTAGCACTGAAGATTGAACCCAGGACCTTCAGGCTAAGCTACATCCCCAATCGTTTGATTTTCTAGTTGACCAGGCTGGACACGTATTTCTGATCCTCCTGCCTCGGCCTCCTAGAGTGCTGGCATGACAAGCATGTGCCAGCCACCATGCCCAACTGACCTTTGAAAATTATTTTGGTTTTGTTCTGTGTTTTGAGACAGGGCCTCACTCTGGAGTCAAGGCAGGCCTTGAATTCACTAAGTAGCCCCGGCTGGCCTCAAAGTCACAGTAATGCTCCTGCCTCAGCCTCCCAGGTGCTACAATTATAAGCGTACACCACTATGCCCAGCTTTGAAATTTCTTTTTTTAACTTCTTTCCCACCTCTCACTTCCTTATTTTTCTTGAAACTTCTTTGATATCACAACCTTTAGATCCAGTACATTGGCTGTAATCTGAAACCATCCCTCTGTTCTGACTTTGCAGGCCTCTACTCACAGACCCTCATCTCTACCCTAGAATCCTCTGCTTCCTGAACGTCCTGCATTTCCAGCCTTGCTGATTCTCAGTGTGGACAACTGAGTAAACAAAATGTTACAAATAGATGAGGATCTTATTTCTCAAATTAACAGCACTCCTCCTGCTTCAGCCTCCTTCCTGATGGGATTATAGGTGTGCAACACCACCACTGGTTTACAAGAGTTCTTTGTATCATTAGTATAATTTTTCTACTTGTTTAAAATTACTCTCCCAATTTTGAAAACATTTTATCACCTATGTATATAGTATGATATGAATCTCTCTTTTAAAGTCAACTCTTATGTCAGTTGGACTATGTGCCACTGTGTGTGTGTGTGTGTGTGTGTGTGTGTGTGTGTGTGTTACTGGGGAGTGAACCCAGGACCTTTGCATGCCCCTCTTTTTTTATTTTAAGACTGGGGCTCACTAAGTTTTTCAGTTGCCCAGCTCAAACTTGAGATCCTCCTGCTTCAGCCTCCTGGAGTGCTAGGATCACAGACATGTGGCCACCACACCTGGCTCACTTTCTTCTTGGTATCAGGTCCTCTGTGACCCCAGGACCAGCAACTAGTACTCTGAGGCAGACAAAGATGTGACAAGGAATTAAAACAAAAAAAAACAGCTCAGAACCTCTGAGGCCGACATCTAAAAGCTCTACACATCTGCAGAACCCCCAAGCCCGTCTCTGTGCACAGAGAGCCTGTGCTTCCCCTGGTTAACCCCACATGACCGTACAACTGTCAGAGTTTCCATTTGGTCACCCAGTAGACCTTTGGCACAGCCCTATCTCTATCTCTTGCAGGGCTAAAAATAGCCATCCTGTGGAGTGGGGAGTCAAAGTACCATTTGACTTCCTGAAGAGGAGTCACCCATGATGACAAACTGGTAATCAGGGTTTGGACAAAATGAAAGCATCCAGTGCACTGCACTATGTGAATCCATCACCAACTCTTAGCTCAGGGCGTGTGTGCAGCCGGCTCTGGAGTCAGATTTCTTGGGTTCAGATGCTGGGCTTGTCCAGCAGCAGAACTCCAGATAAGCTTAATCTTCCTGATCCTAGTTACATCTGTAGGACAGGGGTTGCTAATATTGCCTGCCCTGGGTGAATCTCACAGACGTCATGGACAACAGAATGGAAGAGTATATGATGCACGATTACATGAGCTTTGAGAGTGAACTGACAGGAGATCAAAAGGTGGCTGCTTTTCAGGTGGAAGCATATTGACCAGGAAGGGACTCAGCGGAGACCTCCAGGTGGCACTGATGCAGTCTCCATTGATCTGGGTGTGGGTGTATAAACATTCTGCTGTGCCTCAAGCCGGGCGTGGTAGTGCACGCCTATAATCCCAGCACATAGGAGACTGAGGCCGCAGGACCCACACAGATTCAAGGCCAGCCTGGACTACATAGTGAGACTCTGTCTCAAAAACCCGTATTTTTTAAAGAGGAAAAGAACTGCACCTGTACTGACCACGCACACCACCTTTTTGTCATCATTCCCTCAAAAATACAGCCTGACAGCTGTTGGGGTAACTTTACATTTTGTTAGATCGGTAATTAGAGATGATGTTAAGTATGCAGGAGGGTATCTACAGGTGATATGCAAAACACCAGGCCCCTTAGGTGAAAATCTTGTGCAGCCAGACTTACATCCCTAGGGGCGTCTGGATCAAACTGCAGTCCCCACAGCCACTAAGGGCCAGCTGTCTTCATTACAACCGAATTATTTTTAAGAAGTCCTGTTCCTTAGTTCCTAGGTCTTCATACCATTCCCACCTTCTTTCTCTTGCCTCTGCAACTCTGTGTTATTCTCTGTAATTAACTATAGAAATTATGCAGCTCAGATCATGCTGAAGAGCACTTTTAAAGAAGCAAATCAGGAACCCGAAAGTCTGCAGCTAGAAGTAACCCCAGGTCTCTGGAACTCAGCAAGGAATCTGCAGATGTGAACGCCTCAGACCTGAAAAATGGATGTGGCTGAGAGGTAGGTTTTCCTTTTCAGTAAGTTCCACATTCTACAGGAAGTTTAAACTGAAACAAAGAAATTCAGCCAAAGAGTAAACAAACAGTGCTATCTTTGAATGTTTTTCAAATGAAAGTGAAACACTAGCAATTCCTGCTTCCCTGCTGACAGCCTCTGGCTCTGAAGGCATTCTGAGCTGTCTTTGACCTTGTCTGTTTTCTTAAGGGTCATCTTCGTTGAGGCCACCTGTCCCTTTTTTGTTTTGTTTTGTGCTTTGTTCTGTTTTGTTCTTACCTTGATAAACGCACAGCCAACACCATTGTCTGTAATGGTGAGTCCAAGTGAATCCTCAGATTTATACACATTCACTTCTTTTTTTAGTCCTTTCACGTGGGCAAATATGAAATCCTCAAGACCTAGTTGCCCTCCTAGGAGTCTCTGCATGTCAACTTTAGGTGTGTTTAAAGTGCAGTACAAGATCTGCAAAGAGAAAGAGGTACCTTAGGTCAGTTTCCATCAGGAAAACCATCTCGTTAATTTATTTTTAAAAATGTATTAAGTGAAAGAGTCAATTTATGACACAAAACTACACATCATAAAATGTGTCTGAACGGAAATGCCAATCAAGAAGGCGCTTATAGGGAATGCAAATCACAGAGCTGACACTGAGATTCCATCTCGCCCCAGTCCCAGTGGCTGCTGTCAAGGAACACAAGAAACAACAAACGCTGACAAGGGTAAAGGAATCCTACATTGCTGGTGCGAATGTAAATTAATACGGCCACTATGGAAATCAGTAGGGAAGCTCCACAAAAACTAAAACTGCCAAATGACCCAGCGCTACCTCTCCTTGGCATACGCCCGAAGGAGTGAAAGGCAGCACGCTGCAGGGTTACCCGCACAGCCGTGGGTCTGTGGCACAATTCCCACTTGGCAAGCTACGGAACTAGCCAAGGTGCCCATCCACAGAGGGATGAATAACAAAAACGGTGTCTGCACATGCGACGGAGCGCTCTGCAGCCATAAAGAAGAATGAAGCTTTGTCTCCTGCAGGGAAACAGATGAAGCTGGAGATGACGGTAAGTACAATACACCAGGTTCGGAAGGACAAGTATCGTGTTTTCCCTAGTATGTGGAAACAAAAAAAAAAGAAAGAAAGAAAATGATGGCGTGAATGTAGAAGAAACATTATCGTTACACAGGAGGAAGAGAGGAGGGAGAGGGAAGGAGGGCACCGGGAGGGTAGTAGGAGTGGCTAGAGGTGAGGCAGGTATGTGAGAGCGTGGACGCACATACCAAGTGGAACTCAACACAATGTAAAATGAACGTAAAAGAGGAACCAATAACGAAAGCGCGTGTTGTTTTGGGGAGACCACCAAGTCGCGTTCTCCTGAGACACAAAGCCCATTGCCTCGGTCCTTCCCTGACCTTTCCTTCAACCCTATTCACTGAGACATGCAGAGTTGGCTATATAGAACCAGATGTTCCCTTAATTGGCTAAAAGAATGTGATGAGTCAGGCTGAGATGCCAACATGTCTCATTGCAGCACACAGGCAAGAACCTCCCCTCCCCGGACCCACTGATGGCTGGAACAGGGACTTGAGCAAGAGTCTGTGAGATTCTAGGGCTAAGACATGAGATAACATCTCTGCTGAGGCCAAGTGACTCAAAAGAATTACACCTTCCTGGCAGTAAAAGTGCCAGCCTTGCACACATCAAGCTATTGGTTGCACTGCTGACTGGACAGCCTCTGTGCCTGGTGCAGAAGTGCTCTGTTCCTCCTTAGAGCCGTGCCTGCAGAGTTTCTCTTCCATAGCACTCTGCCACGACCCCCACGCACCTCCCTGACTGATACCAGTAAAAGCCATGAGCTCCCAGACTCGTGGCCCTTCTGTTCCCCAGAGAGCACTGGGTCACTGCAGACTCAACTGCAGAATTCTCTGTCTTTGTCTTTCTTTGCATCCATGTGCCGTACTGCCAGGTGCGGGTCTGATACCCTCCACAGGGATTTCAGTAGTTGTTGGTTGAACAGCATCTAAGGCATATTTTCCTACAGTGATATTAGGTAAAACGTACTGAGTGTTTCATACAGGCCAGGCTCTGTGGTAAGCAATTTATACCTTCACAGTAACCTTATAAAATACATTGCTCTTCTCCTATTACATGGAGGAAACTGAGGCTGAGCAACATAGATAATTTTTCTAAAGTCCCAAAGTCAGTACTTGTCAAAGTCAAGGAGGTCTCAATGGCTGTGGTGGTGTAATCCCAGCACTCAGGAGGCTGAGGCAGGAGGATCACTGTGGGTTCGAGGCCAGCCTGGGCTACACAGTTCAAAACCAGCCTGCACTACATGAGACTAAGCAGGAAACAAAGGTAAATGTGTTTCATGTTTTGCCCACAAATGCACAATTTGTACAACCACATGAATTCATAGCTGTGATCTAAAAAAAGGAATTTCATGTAACTTTTCTTGCACTTAGTGTTAGAATATGCTAAATCTCCAAGTTTCTCCAATGTTAGAGTTGAAAATAGTCTCATAAACATCCGGCAGTGATGTTTTGCCTACTTGGTCATGTGTTTTCTTTTTCTTTGTGTATTCAGAGGTGACTTATTTCTTCAGCTCAGTGGTATTACAGCTAAAATGCATTCATCAGCAAAGGGACAAGCCCCATGATGGAATAACTCAAAGATGAATTTGAGGAAAATGGAAAGAAATTAGACTACTAGGTTCTGTTAAATTGTTATATGCATCTTGCTTAAATTTCTGTTCACTAATATATAGCTACCCAATTATAGAAAGCAAATGTGGAGGAAATAAACAAAAAAAAAAAAGTGAAAGAGGTCTCCAAAACTTCTAAGTGGCCACAGTGTTGTGAATCAGAGTCCATGACACCACAGGGGCTCCTGCTGTTTGGTATGTAGTAAAAGCAGCCTGCGGCTGTGTATCACCGTGAGGTCCAACAGGAAATCAGAGAGAGAGTCTGGGGTCTCAGAATCCCTTCCAGGAATCCCTTAGTTACTTTTCTCCTCCCTGGAACCAACACCCTGCACCCACAACATCCAGGAAGAAAGGTTTCCCTTGGCCCATGTTTTAGACATTTCAGTCCTTGTGCTGTCTGCAGGCTCCAAGACAGGACAGTGTGCCAGAGGGGTATGGTGGACAGGAACTGCTCACAGCATGGGGGGACAGGAGACAGGAGGGTCAAGGGAGGACCAGGAAGAAAGACATGGCACTGTATTCCGGGTCACGCCCACAGTGACTTGATCTTCCAGCCAGGCCTCACCTTCCCACAGCAAGTCGGCTGTAAGTCCCCTACAATCCAGTCACCTTCCACAAGCCTCACTATGAGCCCACGGGGCATTGGAGAACATCTAGACATAACCATAACAAAGGGCAGGCCACCTGTGACCTAAAGTCCTCCCCAGGTCTAGGCCCCACCTCCCAGAGGTTCTACCACATCCTGACAGTGCCACCCTGTGATGGCAGTGGGCCCTTAGGAGAGGGGCACACTTACAGCCAAACCACAGGACCTTCCTCATCCCGGAGTGACAGGTCAACTCTCCCATCGGATCTGAATTCCATGCCATCCTAATTCCCACCAGAACCTGGAGCCTTAACATATCCACAATCCACAGAAAGCTCAAAACCAGAGTGCAATTACTGCTTATCCAGTGGCTTTTTAGGACCTATCAAAATGTGTCTCAACCAGAAGAGCTTTTTAAAATAAAGCTTTCCCTGCTACACAAGGAAAGGTTCAGAGCTCAGGCAAATCCCAGCGGAGATGAGGAAAAGGCCTGGGTACAGAACAATGAAAGCTGCAGGGAGGCCCTGCTGCCCCGCCCTTGCCTCTTACCGACCTGGATTTCAGTGAGCCTTTAATTCAGCCATGTTCCTGGCATGCACAAAATGTATTAAGCTTTATAATCAACAGGTTCTACAAATATTATCTTACGTAAAAACTGTATTAGTCCCAAGGGGTAAAAACGTCAGTTAAGCCAAGAACTGTAAAATAAACAGCATAATTAGTCCACTGGCAAAATCATCATTCCTGCACAGAAGGGAAAGCCACTATGTGGGTAAAACAGCTCTCCCCACGTCCTTCCTCAGAATCAGGGCAAGCAAGTAAGAGAAATAACGAATGTATCTGGGCCCTTGTTCTTCAGCGTCTGCCAGTCAAACTCAAGAGTCTATCCCACATACTAACATAGCAGCAGTTGAGAGCTCAGCAGGAAATAAAAGATTAACACACGATGACAGGGTAACAGGATAGGAGGAAACCTCGCTCAGCCTCCTCCTGAGCTTCCTGTCTTCCAGGGTAGCACACGCATCCCTCAGAGCAAGGCCGAGAACTAACGAGTACTGTGTCTCACTGTAAGGTGAAATCCAGACACACTGTGAAGGACGTAGGTGTTGAACATCCAGACTGCCGTCACCAGTACCTGTGGTCACGGGAGAGGTGGAGGGCTCGTCCCCGCCCTGCTCCTGTAGAGCAGCATGGCCCTACAGAAAGAGAATGTGAACCGTGCACTTTAACATTTTCTAATAGTCACATTAACAGAAGCAAAAATATGTGAAATTCATTTAATTTACAGTTTAATGGTATGACCCAGTAATAACCACAATATTATTGGTTCAATATACAGTCAATATAAACATATTAAGACAGTTTACACCTTTATGTTGTTTTTATTGTGTTTAGGATCTTTTTTTCTTTATGTAGTTCAGGCTGACCCCGAATTCACTATATAGCCCAAGCTGGCTTCAAACTCATGGAAATCCTCCTGCCTCAGCCTCCTGAGTGGTGGGATTACATGTGCCCACTGCCTTCTTAAATTGCATGACTCTTGCAGAAGACAGTAGATTTTGCTCCTCTTTTAATATCATAGCTAGGATAAGTTTCATTTTCCCCCATAAATTATACTATCCATCCATTTTTTTGGTTCACACATAACTCACACATGGTCTTCTTTGTGTGTTTAATTTGGTTACTACTTTCCTCAGAATTTCATTACATGGCTGATGATTCGTCCCTGAAACTCAAGGCAAGGGCACTAGCGGTCTGAACTATTGCACAGAGCCACTGACATAAATTAATTCTGCTTTTTTCCTCTGATGACACCATTTACACCCCACAAATATGCTTTGTGAACAGTGCTAAATAATTCATCCATAATGCATCCAAAGATATCCCCTCCATGAACAGAGCACATCAACGAGTCTCTCCGAAAACACATCCCAATCATTAAGCTCCAGGAAGTCCATTTCCAACTTTTTCTATTTAATGTTTCCCTTAAACAGGAACTGGCAGGGCCAAAGTTTCTAGATGTTCCACAGATACCTGAAGGGCTTGTGCAGCTGGAATTACACTACCCAGGGATGTGATTTTAAATGCAAGCAACATTCATTGTGTGCTCGCCTCAAGCACGGTCCTAGTAAATGCCTCTACATGATTCATTCCTGCAGCTGAGTCTTCCAACAAACCTTGCTGATTTTTATGCTTCATCGCAAATAAGCATTACAGAAATATCAGCCAATCATTATGGAAAATAAAAGGGGAGGAACCTCACAATAGTAATCCCTATAATCAGCTGAAGCTTACTTTCATTGGGAATTACCGACACATCTTTACAAATACAAAAACACTTGGACTGTGTTTCCCTTGTTTGTGACTAAGGCTTTAGCCAGATCATTCTTATTACCTACATTTCAGGAGATATAAAATACATTACTTTACCTCCACCTAGCTAATTGCCCTTAAAATAGCAATACTACAACCTGAAACTAAGAACAAATTATTGGGATGGAAAGACTACTCACTCAGCCTGGTACTTGAATAGAAAGGATGAGCCTACTGTTACCCAAAACTCTTCCGGCTGGGCACAGGGGCACACGCCTGTGATTGCCACGAGTTCGAGGCCAGCCTGGGCTACACAGCGGGTTCAAGATCCACCTGAACTGTAAAGTGAGACCCTGTCACAACAGAAAAACAGTGTGTGTGTGTGTGTGTGTGTGTGTGTGTGTAATATAAAATTACCTTCAGACTATGTGTATTTTTTTTATTTTAAAAGTAAAAGAACGAAGACATATTAACAAACAGACACAAAGTAGCGTAAGAATAATACAATCAAAACTGATCTACAGACAAGGTGACAGGGAATCAACAATGGTTGTTGCTTTACAAATTGATAACCTTGAAGTGTATATTCAGGAACAAAGATACAGACATGTAAAATTGATCAGGCTATATGTATTATGTATTTATGCAATGTAAATTATTTCTGTGCCCAGTCTTGGGTCTAAGGTCACATTTCATTTTGGACATGCAAATATCCTCAGATCCAAAAAAAGCAAAATCTGGAAAGCCAAGCACTTCCGGTTCTGAGCATTTCAGATAAAATATAGTCAACCTGCACTTTTGTTTGTAGGTTTAGGTGTTGCTGTTTCTTGGTTGGCTTGTTTATTTTGGTGCTGGGGATTCAATCCAGGTTCTTGCTCATGCTAAGCAAGTACTCAGCCACTGAGCTACATCCCCAGCATTTCATTTTGAGACAGGGTCTCACTAAACTGTTGAGGCTGGGTTCAAACTTGTGATCTTCCTGCGTCGGCCTCCTAACATGCTGGGATTACCGGTGTGCACCACCACTCCCCGCTGTTTCTGATTTTTTAGGGTAGAGGATAACGATTTGCAGAGAGAAAATGGTTTGTGTAGGCCCCCATACTGGAGAATCACTTCAAATCTGAGGCCAGCCTGGGCTACACAGCAAGATCATCTCAAAACAAAATAAAATGAAAAACACCTGCAAACTCTTTTCCCTGCAACGCTTCTCTCGCTGATAGTAACCGATGGAGACATCTAAGGTCACTTCCAGGACACTTTCTCATCTGATCCTTGTGAGCTAGGCATTTGAGGACCCATCATCTATCTTTTGCAGGCATGAAAATCAGCTCACACCCAGGAAGTTATTTGTCCCAGGTCATAGAGCCAGTTAGGGACAGATTCATGACTAGAAGTCAGACGGTAGCGTTCTGGTTTTCCCGTGGTGGGCAGAGCCTGGCACACGTTATGTAAGTGCTCTACCTCTGAGCTTTACCCCATCCTGGAGGGCTTTCCCTAACCCGCGGTGTTGTAGCTGTGAGGTGAACATATTCCCAGCTTTGAATTGAAAGCTCCTAGAAGGCAGATTATACAGATATATTTTATGCTCTATACAGACTAAAGTCAGTGTTCATTTAATAAATCACTTCATGAAAAGAGTAAAATCGCTTGCTAAAGTGAGGCATTTGTATATGAACTCTAAAATTCAAAAATATGAGATCGTTTAACAAATGGCAAAAATAGCCAGGCATGGTGGCACACACCTGTAATCCCAGCATTTGAGAGGCTAAGGCAGGAGGATCACTGCAAGTTTGAGGACAGCCTGGGCTAACAGCGAGTTCAAAGCCAGCCTAACTGCAGAGTGAGACTCTGTCTTAAAAAGCATTGTTTAACTTGAATTACTGGAAATAATTTTTAAAATGTTTCTTCCAGTCTAAAAACATTTTAAGCTGACTAGTTACATTCATTTATTTGAATTATAAACACAGTCATTTAAAATCTCGTGCTTATTATTTTCCCAGTATAATTCATGGGCTCTCTTTCTAAGGCTTATTCTCAGCTCTATCTCAGCTCACCCGTGTAGTGCGCCTTTGCCTTAACCTTAACCTTGTCGGTAGCTGCCGTGATCCAGAGATGGGTGTCACCGCTCGGGAAGACAGAAACCTGGCCATAAGGCAGATATGCAAAAACCTGATGCCGCGTGCTGTATTTAGACCTCATGCGGGCATTGTACAAAGCCCTGCCTCGAACTGGGCAGAACTTTCTATAAATGACTCACTTCTAAATTAGCTGCCCTGGGTCAGCAGTGTTAAGCTTCAAATAAAAGGTCAATCATACTCCGCACGCTTTCTTTCTGGGTACAACTCTTTTTTAACCCAGTGTTTTTAATAACTAAAATCGTGTAACGGAAGAATGCTATCCCAACCAGACATGGAGAATTTATATTTTTAATCTACCAAATAACTTCGCAGAATGACCAAAAGAGCAATCTTTTTTCCTAATGAAATCTAATCAAGGCAACTAAGTATCCAAGAAAATCAAACCACCAAGCAATTCTTCAGACACACAAAAAACCGTCAAAGGAACACAAACAGATTTTCGCCTTGCCTTGGTAGACACGACCCAGACACCAAACCAACAAGTGAGATAAATCAAAGGTCTAAGCTATATATATCACCCTTTCCCACAATATTCTTGCAGCCAGAGAGATATCTGAGCTTATCCTGGTCTAATAATGCTACAAGGTTACATGCCAACTTTAACGACATCATAAATCACTCCTATTCCTCCCCGTCAGGAGCTGTCTCAACTTTTCCAGCTTTCTGAAGCACTTACCTTCTTTAAAGCTTCCTCCTATTTAATATAAGGATAGCACAAGCAAGGAGCCTGTGCAACAGGAAATATCTGCCATCCTGGAACACCAGAGTGGTTTCTAAAACATAATTAATATTACAAACCACAATTATTACCACAGAGCTGTGTGAATTAAGCTTTCCAGTTCATTCAACAAATACACAAATGTAATTTGTATGTTTCTCATTTTTGGTTTTTTGTTGTTTTTTTTGAGACAATGTCTCTCTGTGTAGTTCCTCCTACCTCAGCCTCCTAAGCGCTGGTGTGCACCAACATATCTTATCTGCAATTTATATAAGATGCCCATTCAACCTCCAAGGGAACCTTAAAACTTTCAAATTTGTTTGGCACAAGGGTCATGGTCTTATTAGCCCAGGATGTTAATTTGCAACCCTTTCTGTGAACTATCTAAAGGTTATGTAGGGTCAGGGATATAGCTCAGTGGCACATGTGCCTCCTGGCAAATGTAAGGTCCTGAGTTTGATTCCTGGTACCAAAAAAAAAAAAAAAAATTCATAAAGATCATGTAATACTTTACTGTTATCTCCATGAGCGGTGACAAAGAATTCCAGGGCAGCAGTAGAGGTGAACTTATGACTGCTTTGGGCACCTGGACTATGCATTAGGAAGTTGGCAAAAGCCAGGTGGGGATGCTGCACAGCTGTGATCCCAGCACTTGAGGGGCTGAGGCAGGAGGATCCCTGTGTGTCTGAGGCCAGTCTGAACTACACAACAAGACCCTGTCTTAAAAAAACGAAAAGAAAAGGCAGTTACAGAGCATAAGAAAACACACCCAGCCTAAGGTGATAGGAACAAATCCACAGGGGCTCCCCCTCAAGGACCTTGGGAGGGGTCTTCTAGGCTAGAGGCTGCTCCATTCAGACACTCCTCCCCTCTAGGGGACAGAGGCAGGAAGACAGGGGACAGGGGACTGGCTCACTCCCACCTCTGCCCCGCCCCCCCCGCCCCCCCCCGCATGCCAACATCACAGCCACTCAGTCCAGAGACGCAGGCAGAAGACACGCGGGGCAGGAGGCTTCAGAAAAGCTGGCAGGCAACCACGCTGTTCCGTCCTCAGCTCCCAGGTAGGTGTCGCCACAGCGCGAGTTGTCCCAGGCCTGCCTCCAGGCTGGGCACTGGCACCCAGCCCTCACTACCTGCTAGTGTTCCGTTGGCCACCGGCAGCCCTGTCCAAGCCTCCCAAAACATCTACTCCTAGGAACCTCCCTCCCTGCCCAGAGCGGTTTGCACAGTGCAGGTGGCAATCGCCAGGTGTGCGACACCTCATTCAGTGCATCCTGTCCTAGACAGCTGTAAGGCGTTGCCAGGATGACGACGAGGACACCAGGTATCCCAGAGGAATGATCAGTGCCATCCCCTCCCCTGTCTGAAGGCTCTGGGCTTGGAATGGAAATTTCCAGTCACCTGTTCCCATCACATTTCCTGATTCAAGGAAGCACATTCTGGTGTTAGGGTGCCGAGTGGGAAGGGCGTGGGCTAAAGGGAGTCATGGTTCCGTGCTGAGGAACAGCACAGGACCAGCTCCTCCTCCGTGCTCGGCTCCTGAAATAACCTTCCCCACACGCCCAAGCCTGGGCTTGGTGGGAGAGAGTACCAGCGACCAGGGCTCGCGCAGATGACCAAGAGCCCAGGAAACTGAAAATGCAGGCAGAGGTGCGAGAGAGCTTTGCATGTACAGTCAGGGTATCAGAAGTCTGTGCAGAGACAGACTCTGTCACAGGTATGTGTGCCTAGAAATCCGATGCAAAGAGGGCCGTTTGTTGCTAAAGCTATTTTTGGTTTAGACGAAGTAAGCACAGACAAATGCAAAAACAAGTCAGAAGAAATGGGCACATGTGCTACTTCTGAGCTTTCTGCTGGAGTCTCACTTTGTTGACTGAAGCCATTGATTAGGTTTGTACTAGACTGTATCAAAGAAGCCCTCCGCAGAAGACTCTGGACCGGTCACACACAATTCCACACTCAGTTTACTTGGAGGATCAAGTATAGAAGTCTGCTTTTAAATTTGTCTTCCATAGTCCCTGGATTTAGGCAAAGGAGAGATGCATGAAAATTGCACAGCTCTAGAATACAACAAGAAAAAACAGAAAATGTAAGTACCATCTCCTGGCTTGTCCTTTCTTGACTGAGGGCCAGAGAACAAACACTTGTTGAACCGCTGTTCTAGGTGCCTCGTGTGCTGTTTCATGTAATTCTCACAACAATCCCAAGGCCAATGTTTGGCCGGATGGTGGCATCTCCAGTACCAAGCCACCCTCACCTAAAATGCACCTTCCCAGAGCGCGAGCCTTTCTGTCAAGCCAGACTGACCCCCTCTCTGTCCCAGGCCCTACCCAGAGCCCAGCACCGCGGGACAGTCAGAGACAGTGCAAAAACTGGAAATATCACAAATGTAACCAGGCACGTGCTGTGCCCCCGGTACCACAACCCTGCAAGACAGCCTAAAACTGTGAGATGAGAACAGTAGAAGCGCCCACGGTGTGCAGCAGCTACATAACAATCGGGCGGAAAGCTGCCAGGGCAGGATGCAGGGGATACAAAACCCTAAGTGACAGGCTGAAATGCTGTGAGGCTGTTTGTGTTTTCATGGCCGTGATGAGGCACCACTGACCTGTGAAGAAAGCAAGGAACGGGTCAAAGATCATCACGGAAGGGGTCAAAGACTGAGCCATGGGTGAGAACCGCGCTGTGTTCCACTTGAATTTCCAATGTTCTGCTGGACATTTGCTCTAGAAGACGGAAAACATCGCTTACCGTATTTAATTAAGCCTGATGCTGTGTTAGAAGTATTTTTACTTCTGAAACTTCCAAGACAGCAAATAGCACAAATCAAGGGAATGTTGTACTTTTTATGCAGGACTTTACCAAGGGTTCATCATTTCAGAAAATCAAGTGACGGTCAGCAATGCTGCTTATGTGACTTGCATTTTTCACATTTAACATGTACACCAATCTGCTCCTATTGTTGCTACATGACAATAACTCTAAGAACACTTGCAAATATTACTCATCCCTTATCTTACAATGTCATGTATTAGCCAGACTTGGTGGTGCACGCCTGTAATCCCAGTACTCTGGGAGGCTGAGGCAGGAGGATCACAAGTTCAAGTCCAGCCTAAGCAATTTAACAAGACTTTGTCTCAAAATACAAAACTTTTTAAAAGGCTGAGGATATAGCTCACTGTGAGGCCCTGAGTTCAATCTCCAGTAAACTGGGGGAGGGGGTGTTCACAAATTAAAACAAAAGAGGCATCAATGTTCAGCTGAATACTGTCCTACTTTCACTAATTTTTTGAGTCCAGAATTTTTCATTATAAATCAGCACAAGCACCTGACTGGTTCATTACGTTTTCTAGGATAGTTTTCCCAAATACTGAAAGTCACATCTATGTCTGTTTCTAATATTGGAATGGAGGGCTACGTTCATCTCTCAATGGTGAGCGCAGGTAAGCACTGCTGTAGACCTTGTTTCGGAGTAGTAAGGGCGCTGCCGCGTTACACTGGTTATCAGAGAGCTCTGGGTAGGAGGCTGAGAGTCACTGTACACAGGAGAGAGCTTGGACAGACTAGGCTCAGAGCCAGCCCTCTGGGCACAGATCTGTCCCTTGAAAATCCCCTTGTCCCCAAGTTCTGGTCACCTGGTCTGTGGATTGCAGGGAGTCTGGGTTCTGGCAAGAACAGCCCCATCACGTGAGCTAGCACAGCAGCTGGTGAGCAGGCAGTGGACCATCATCCCCTCCTCCTTCGTTCTGAAGACTCACTGCCCTCCCCTGCCCATTTTTACAGAGAGGAAAACCCATCCCGGAAGTACAGGCAAGGAGAAGGAAGTACCAGCACTCAGCACCTAGTAACCGAGCCACACAGAGAGCTGACTGCAGCTGGTGCCAGGAGAGTCGGCTTCAGCTCCCGCCCTGGGTCACCAAGGGCTCCGAATCCGCAGCAATCACACAACCACCACTCCATGAACCAAGGTGTGACTCATTTGAAGAATGAACACAGAGTTCTCATCTCCTCAACTCTGTCACTGTGGATCTGTCCAGGGCACTGTAACACTGTAGTTTAGGAACCTGCTACTGTCACAGACTGAGACGGAGAACCTAGATTTCAGCCATTAAAAAAAAAAAATTGGACACTCTCTCTACATGTGCTTTATCTCCAGGAAATTTTCATACATGTGGCCAATACACTTTGTGAATGCTTGAATTCTTAAGCCTTATAGCCACTACAAATGGAGGATGAGATATGTTTCTAAAAAGCAAACATTCATCATGGATGAACTCTGGCAATGTGTGTGTGTGTGTGTGTGTGTGTGTGTGTGTGTGTGTGTTGGGACAGATCTCACTATTTAGTTATTCAGGATGCCTTGAATGCACAGTGATCTTCCTGCCTCAGCCTCCCTAGTATTAGGGTTATAGGCATGCGCCATCAACCTGAAGGACAAACTGTGAAGTCCCTTCTTGCTGAAGAAAAGCCACAAGATTTTCTTGATACAAGTATCCAAGCTTCTACTTCCTCCTCTACATTTTAATCACCAAGCCGTGGAACACTCAGCACACCCTAAAGAGCAGAGCTGGAATTCATACAATGAGCGACACAAGCCTGTTTGTTGGATCTCAAGCCAAACAAGCAGTGACCAATGCCCATAACCCTTCACAGGGCATCCTCTTTACTCTATCTCAGTACACATCTGTCCCAAAAGTACCTGTTACTTTTCTTTCAACAATTCATTTCAAAAATAACTTTTGAAGTGAGGCGCTTCCTGTAATCCTAAAACTCAGGAGCCTGGGGCAGGAGAATTACAGTGAGTCCAAAGCCAGCCTGGGATACACAGGGAGACCCTGTTTCAAAAAAAAAGGCAAAACAAACCAAAAAAAAAAAAAAAATGTATGGGGAAGGCAATACCCACATGGTTCCACACAGACTATCACACACACATAAATTCCTGGAGAACTTTCTGGAAGCACAGTCAAAGTGCTGTAGCTAATGCTTTTGAGGAAGAGGAGGAGGGAACTGTGGCTCTAGGTGAGCCACGTATTTTGCAATTTTTACCACGCACGCGCATTACTTTCTCCATTGAAACAGAACGTCATTTCCTATGGTGCCTGCCGGAGCTGTATGTTTTATGGAGTCATTTCTGCTAGGAGCTCCAGGGCGTACCGGAAACGCGGGCAGGGAGCGATCACTTCCTTGGGTGGCATTCATCCAACATCACGGACCCCTCGCTGGCAGGGAAGCCCCAAGGAAGAGGAAGAGCTGATGAGCAGGGTGCGATGGATGCCGAGAGGAAGTCAGGGTCGGGACAGGGTAGGGTAGGCAGACTGTAGGGGTGGCCTGCAGCCGCCACATGGAAAAAGCTTTGGGGCCACTACACCAGCATGCTAAATCAGCACACTTCAGATTTGATGTCAGAAAAGCGGAAACACGTTAAATTCTATAACACCTTCCCTGCAAGTTTGTATTACTGTGCCTTTCTGCATTATATGCGTGCAATTCTAACAGTTCCGAGTTAATTTCTAATGGGCCGGAGGTGCCATTATCACTTCAGTTTTAAGCTCTCTGTTGAGCACTTCTCTAATGAGAAAGACGTGAGTGAGCGCTAAGTGACTATTTAAATTACATGGGTCTCAGGGCTGGGGATATAGCTCAGTGGAGTAAGCGCTTGCCTAGCAAGCGCAGGGTCCGGAGTTCGATCCCCAGCACCGCAAATAAATAAATACATAAATAAATAAATTACACGGGTCTCCCCCAGCGGCAGGATGCAACAGCCCATTCACCCAGGACGCACTGTTCTCACAGCTTTTGTAAGTCCTTCAATATCCTGTGCACCGAGAGACACGCACCCGGTTCAGGTGAAGGCCCAAGCCCTGCAGCAGCATTCGAACAGGTGAGGATCTTGGAACTGTTCCTTTGATAACCCAGGGTCTCCCAGACACACATGTCCCCATAAGAGACAGCCTGGCACCTGAGGCTCTCAGGGAAGCTGTTAAAATTTACAGCGTTGTTGCTGGGAATGTACACTAGTGCAACCACTATGGAAATCAGCATACAGCTTCCTCAAAGGACTAAATACACATCATACCTTTTGATCCACTGTTCCCCTTCCAGGTACCTTCCCGAAAGAGTTAAAGACATCATATTACAGTGCTACATGCACACCCAAATCTATAGCGGCACAACTTGTAAGTGCTAATTTTTTTTTTTTTTGAGATAGGGTCTTGTTATGAAATACAAGCTGGCCTTGAACTCAATTATGTAGCCTAGGCTGATCTCAGACTCAAAGCGATCTCCCTGGCTCAGCCTCCTGAGCACTGGGATTACAGGAATGCACCGCCACAGCCAGCTCCTAACACCTAAATTTTGAAAACAGCCTTAGGGCCATCAACAGATGAAGGGATAAAGAAAACTGTGGTATTTATACCCTACCGAGCCCCACTCCCCGTAAGGAAGGGTCAACGGAAGGCATTTGCAGGAAAATGGATGCACCTTGAGATCAGAATATTAAGTGCAGTAATTCAGACACACAAGTTTCAATATCACATGGTCTCTCTGATATGAGAAACTCAAATATATATGGGGGTCAGGAGATAGATTTTTTTTTTTTGCCTGTTTTGTTTTCTGTCTTTGGTTTTTTTGTTTTTTGTGTTTTTCTGTTGTTGAGAGAATTATCTGACCAATTTTGCATGTCTGTGTATGGGTTCATATACTTACACTTCGAAGATATCAATGGATAAAGCAATAACCACTGTTGAGACCATGTCACCTTGTCTGTAGATCAGTTGTGATTGTACTATTTTTTATGCTAATTAGTGTCTGTTTGTTAATATGTTTTTGTGCTTTTATTTAAAAAAAAAATACGGAGTAGGAAGATCTTTTCCAAATGGATGAGGCGGAAAAGACGAAAGGCGGGGAAGGCAGGGGAAGAGGACGGGAGAAGAGAGAGGAGAACAAGATGAAAACGGAGCTTTTGCCAATAGGAAAGAGCAAGAGCTGGAAGGAGCGGGGAGGGGAGAGAGGTAGGGGATTAAGAAGAGAATTAAAACGCACCATGTCCATGTCCCAACTGCCTGTGGTAAGCATATTTAGCACGTACCCCACACACCCATGAATAAAAAAAGAGAATTACAGGTCTAAAAGGATCCCTCCACTTAGGACCGAGGCGGTCCAGTGTACCCAACCTGGGTGGCAAGTCACTGACCCAGGAAGCATCATCTCAGGACTGCTGCACGGAGGACGCGCATGAAGTCGCACACCAGCAGGTTGTTGTGTTTGGCTCACCAGTGTATCCCAAGACTTGTACCGGTGACCTGCACGAAGTCCGACTAAAATTTTCTAGTGAAGGATAAGGTTGAAGAGGCTTAATTAATGTGTGTAGCTTCTGTTTTAAAACTGTGCAACTGGGAGGCTGAGGCAAGAAGGTTGCTGCACATGGGAAGCCAGGCTGGGCTACAGAGTGAGCTGGAAGCCAGCTTGGAATACATAGCAAGACCCTGTCTCAAAAAAAACATAAGCTGGGGGTGATGGCACACGCCTGTAATCCCAGCACTAAGGCAGAAGGACTGCTGGGAGTTCAAGACCAGCCTGAACTACTGAACTACGTATCAAGACGCTGCCTTAAAAACAAACCCTTTGAAGCCCCTCTTTTTCTGGCGGGCATGTTTGTTTATCTGGGTACTGGTGAGGGTTGCTGCATACAACTCAGCAAACTCCTGGGCTATTCCTATAATCCCAGCCTTCTGGGAGGCTGAAGCAGAAGGATCAAAAGTTCTGGGCGAGCCTGGGCAATCTGACGATTTAGCAAGACCCTGTCTCAAAAAATAAACAGGACTGGGACATCGCTCGGTGCAGAAGCCTTGGGTTCAGTCCTCCGCTCTGATCTCCCAGAAAACCTTTATGCACAAGATACACAACTCTGTACTGAATTTGGGAGGATTACTTTATTCGACTGGTTTTTTCTGTCCACACTCCATGGGCGGGGGGCAGTACCTGTATATAACACATCTCTAGGGATGTTCCAGGTACAGCTCTAGGACTTCAGAGGCTCCATCACTAAAACAAAAGGACAGAAATTCTCAACACTCTGGAACTCATATTCTAGAGATGGACAGGCGAGTGAGGACTGAGGCAGTACACAAAGCCAGTGATCTCCCCGGCTGCTGGGGCACACAGGCTAGGGGGCCGGCGCTGTGCGTCTACACGGGAGGTCCAGTGAGCCTCGCCAGGACCCTCAGAGCACAACTGCAAGGCAGGGTCTGGAGAAAGAGGCTCGGCCGCCCTGAGGACAGCGGGGCCGGAGCGCCAGAGCAGAAGAGACAGTGACGCTGCGGAGGGGACAGGGCCCCAAAGTCCAGCAAGGATTTGGCTTTTGTTCCAAGTGAGATGGGAAAGATGAGCTGAGCACGGCATCTCCGTGGAGACAGCAGCTCTGGCACAGGGTGCCGACCACTGCATTCAGTAGAAACAGGGGAGAGGGCCAGCAGAGGGGACAGCGACAGTGAGCGCCCGCCCGGAGAGGGTGACACGGGAAGGGCGCTGTGACGGTTTGCGTGTCGATGCCCCCAAAGCCTCACGCAGTCCCAGGGTTTTCCAGAGCTGGCTGAGTCTAGGGTGTGTCACTGCTTCGTAGTGCGATGCTGGGGTTAGGGGTGCTGGGTTACGGCTGGTGGCAGCTGCCCCAGTCCACTGAAGGCATGGGCACCGCCCTAATCCTGGTGGACTGGACACACGGTAAGGGACAGAAAGAGGCTTGTCTCGCTGTCAGGCGATTATGGGCTGAAACCTCTGCAAACCTTGGGTATTTTGTCTCAGGAATGAAAAGAAAGTAACTAAGACAGGCACCAAGAGATGGAGGGAGCTGGGAGGGAGGGGAGGAGAGGGAGGGAAAGGAGGAGCTGCCTCGGGAGTCTGCGCCAGCGCCCCAAGGGGAGCGTAGCCCTGCGTATCAAACAGGTACTAATCAGAACAAACGCAGTTGGTTGGTTTTAAGAGAAATAATAGCATGCTTGTGAGTACAGGGCATTACGCTTTAAAAATCACATTTCTTACCAGCACAGTAGTGGGTGCCTGTCATCCCAGCTACTCAGGAGGATGAAGCAGGAGGATCACCCGGGCCCAGGAATTCAAGGCTGGGTGTGGTGGTGCAAGCCTATAATCCCAGCATTCAGCAAGCTGAGTCAGGAGGAGCCCTGCACATCTGAGGCTGGCGGAGCCTACAGAATGAGTTCAAAGCCAGACTACATCAAGAAACCCTGTCTCAAAACAAAAACAAAAATCTCTGCTCTGCAAACCTATGACCCAGTGATTCTGGGCAGCTGCTGGATTTCCCAAGGCTTCACTTAGCCCAACTCTAAGAGTCCCAGTAGGGATGGAGCCACCACGCCACCAATCACATACCTGGCAGGGCTGTGGGCACATTACGCACCCCCAGAAGTACACCTGAATCTGCTCTATCTCACAGCAACTCCTTCGCTGTTTCCCGGTGAAGAGCATGGGTCCCATAGGACACTATTTATATCCCTACAGCCTGCTCTGGGACAAAAGGCAGAGCTTTGAGCTACCTCAAGAGTTAGCCATCCATTCAGTCCCCGCTGGAGAAATCTTTCTTCCCCTACGTTCTAGCATCGCAGAAACTGCGTCCCCTTCACGTCCCTAGCTGGGAGAATGGGCCAGGGGATGCAATCTCCCTATGTGAACTGGGTTTGAACATCTAACCTTCATTTCCAAGTCAATTACTGAGACATTGAAGACATACTATGTAACGATGACCCACGCTTCATCCAGCACACTTAACTGTTTTGAACCCAGACAGAAAACTTGCACTAATGTCACTTATATGCGTCACTGTGCTAGGAACATATATGGGGGCTGCAAACACTTTAATGTTGTGCGTCTAAACACCTGACTTCATTATCTTGGAATTTTATCTTGCAAGTCAGCCTGTGGAAACTGCAAACACTGAACGTGGCTGCCAAGACATTACTAAGAGACTGGAAAAACTGGGAAGCAACACAGTTTCATAGAATTTGCGAGGTGGGGTAGGGGCATTGGGTTTAAATCCAGACCTGTGTCCATTTACTCCGTGTAATTTTGTTTCTTGGGTTTTGGCTTTATTTAATTTTTTGTTTTTTTATCTTTTTAGACAGGGTCTCCCATGCAGTTCAGGCTGGCCTTGAGCTCACTTTGTACCAGGCTGGTCTCGAACTTGCAGTGATCCTCCTGCCTCAGCCTCCCCAGTGCTGGGATTACAGGCGTGCGTCACCATGCCCGGCTGGGGGGTTTGTTTTGTTTCTTTTCCTATGTATAATTTTGGAATACTTCTGAATCCCAAAGCCTCAGTGATCTCTCTGTGAAGCAAAGATACTAATAATACTTTCTTCTTGGTGATTATATGGGTTTACTAAAATCATGTCTCAGAATAAGGTTGTATCGAATGATGGGGAAACCTCCTAAGGTAAAGAAACTAAAACCCCAGTGTGTGGTGACAGGTCGGACATTGACAGTTGTCAGCTAAGTATGATAACAAGCTCGCCGGCGTAGAAATCAGAAGGTCCAAGTTTAAGGGCCAGCCCTGCTTTCTTGTTGCAAGCTTCCGCAAACAGACTGGCCAAGGCCCAGGCTCTTTGCACCTCAGCCCCTCATTTAACTGTTAGGTGGTAATAATGTTGATTACAATGTATTAAGCTGGAAGCGCATACCTGGCAACCTAGTAGCTTTCTGAATGCACTCCAGTCTTCACAGGGGATGGCCTCATCTTTCTTGGGCTCTGAAGCAAGGTCGTTAAACTTGCTAACAGCCATGCAGCTACCATAGAAAGGGTAGAACCTGGACCCACATTGGATCCACTTGGGTCTACATTCAAGTTTATCTTCAAGTTTACCCACATTCAAGTGTAGTCACATAACACCTACCTCACTTAGAGATCAAAAGTACTTATTCCTTCAAAAGTGATCTTCTAATTGAAAAGCGCTTTTTAATAGAAAAGTCCTGTACAAACAAGGCACTGTTGGTACCATCCTATGTCAATAAATAATACACCAAATGAGTTTTGTGATTCGCTCTTTAGTGCCTGGACTTCCTGAAAGAACAGTTGCATTTTAAGCTCTCTTTCATCTCTTCTTGGAATTCTGCCCTGACCTCAGTTTCACTTGAACAAACCTGGTAATTAATTTTAACAAACTAAAAAAACAGACATCCAGGTGCCACTCTGTGCACTCTCGGGAATCCTGGACACAAAATCCTGGGCTCTTCCTTGAAATGGGGACAAAACAGCTTTTTGAGCCGACTTCTCTCACCTGCATTTGCCTTTAGATCTCCTGGGTGACCATAAAGTGGTCACACAAAGCTCCTCATAAACCTGCGCTCGGCGATCCCACCCATGTCAAACTCCAACTCCAGGCACGCAATGTGACTTCTCAGTCTGTCTCTCAAGGATAGGACGGAAACACTAAAGCTGATTTCGAAACTAGTTAATCTTTTTAAGTCTTTTTGAGACAGGGTCTCCCTACGTAGCTCAAGCTGGGCTTGAGCTCACTTTGTAGCCCAGGCTGGTCTCAATCCTCCTGCCTCAGCCTCTGGAGTGCTGGAATTACAGGCGTGTGCCAGCTCGCTCGGCCATATTCTTTAAAATATCTCCCTTTGGACGAACAGTTCAACTCTCTAAACTCCTAGGAAACACTCCCAAAAGGCTTCTGCTGTGGGCTGGCAGTGAGGGCGCCTCCACACCCCCTGGCCCGGACACAGGACGCGGGCGGGTGAGGTCCAGCAAACACCGGGAACTCCTTCGCCACCCAGCCGGCTCGCAAGCTGGCGCGAAGGGCTGACCCTGGGGTCCGCAGCGCGCGCAGAATCGGCCAGGCCGGACCGCGCAGCCCGGGCCTGTGGCTCTGGCGTCGCGGACGACCCGGGCCTCCGCGGCCCGGCGCACCCACCCCGCGCGCCTGCTCGCGGCGCGGGCCGAGCCTCACCTCGGAGCGCGGGAGGCCGAAGGCGGCGGCGATCTGCGCGTACAGCTCGGCCACGCTAGCGAAGCCCTGCACGCGGCCCGTGGCGCTGCCGTGCGCCAGCTGCGCGTGGAAGACGAGCGGGGGCGCGGGCGCGGGGGGCGGCGCGGGCGCGGGGGGTGGATCGGCCCCCACCAGCCGGGCCGCCTCCTGGGCCTTGGCCTTCTTCCTGCCGAGCCGCCCCAGGGGCATCCTGCCGGGCCGAGCGCCTGGGGCCGCCTGCGCCGGTCTCCTGCGCCGCCGCGGACTTTGCGCCAGGCCGCAGGTAAGGCGCCCGTGGCCAATGGCAGGGCCTCCTCCTCCTCCTCCTCCCGCCGCCCCGGGGAGCGGCCACCTGCCCCGGCCTCTTTCCTCTCGCCCTGCCCCCTCCTCTTCCTCTTCCCTCCTCTCCCCCTTCTCTTCCCCTCCCGGGGGAGCAGCCGCCTGCACCTTGGCCACCTCCCCCTGAAAGTGGGAGGACGCCTGCACCGGGGCCACCTTCCTCTCCTGGGGGTGAAAGTGACCTGGCCGCCTCGCCACCTCCGAAGGTGGAGGACAGCTGGACCCCGGGGCAGCCACCCTCCTGGCCTTCCTCGGGGTGGATCTGACATCCCTTGTTCGCTCCCAGCTCCTGCCCGCACCTTGTACTCGAGGCTGGGTTTCCGTGGGCCAGGGAAGCAGATGGACGCCTCACACTTCAGCCGTGCACGAGCCTCCCTGCCCTGTGCCTTCCAGAAATCCGTATAGGGACTCATGCGATTGGACCACACGCTTTTTGTGTCCCAAGGACTGGACCTTTGGAGATGAGGGTCTTTTTCCACATTTAAAAGTGCCTATTTTTTGCATTGGTCTGTGTTTGCAGTACATAATGTTTCCATGCCTCATGGAGAGTCAGTACATGGACATAACTCATCTTAGTTCTTTTTATGTTCCCCTCTCTTCCTCTTCCCACTCTATCTCTTGGTCGCCTTCTCTTTTGCAAAAGTTGTTTTTCCCTGTTGGAGATCGGGATATAAATAGAGCTCAACCTGTACCTGCCTTCCTGCACCTACACCCTGTGGGCCGAGTGGGAGGCAGAGTCCTGTAACCTCGGGACTAGTGCTAGAGCAGAAGAAATAAAAGATGAGAAGAAGGAGCCTAGGAAATCGTAACTAAAAGCTTTACTTTTACAAAGGCTGCAGCTGAGCTTGGCATGGTGGCTCGCGCATGTCATCCTGGTACTAAAATCCTGAGGCAGGGGATCACTGAGAGTCCAAGGTCAGCCTGAGCTAGGGAGCTCAAGGCCAACCTGAACTATGTATTAAGAATTTGCCTCAAAAAAAAGAAAAGAGACCAGGGATGTAGCCCAGCAGCACAATGCCAGCCTGGCAAGTGCAAGGCCCTGAGTTTGAGTCCCAGTGAGAGAGACAGCTAGAAAGAGAGAGAGGAAGTGGGGGAGAGAGAGAGAAGGAGGGAGGGGAAGGGAAAGGAGGAAGGTGACGGAGGAGAGAGGGAGGGAAAGAGAGAAGGAAGAAGAGGAAGAATTGAAAAAGGCGAAGAACCTGATCCAAAGAGAACAGAATTCAAAGAACACTTCAATTATGCATCTTTTTTTAAAAAAGGATTTTATCTTCAAAATAAAATACAGATAAATAATCTAAATCACAAAAAGGAAAAATAAAAGCCTGGGCCCAACCTATGAAAGGGCCGCTCTCTTTTGGAGAGAGGGTCCCCTTTTCCCAGGTCTCTGCCCCTCAGAAGCATGAATGTTTCCAGTTCCCGGATATAAGTGGCTCTCGCCTGCAGGCTGGTAGGAGTACCTCCTCCAGTGCATACCTTTTCATTTCTGCCTAATAAAACCTTTTCTGTGTCTCTTGCTGATCAGTCTGCGAGGGAGTCAGCAAACTGCAAACTTATTTCACAAAAAGGGTGGGTTAGGTTGCTGTTCTCAGCTTTAGAAAACCTCTTCGGACCCTATCCAGGCAACAGCATCACAGTCATGTTGCAGGATTCTGGGATTCTGTAGCCTCTGTCCAGGAATGTGGTGTCCTGAAGAAAGAATTGTTCAAGACAGGTGCAAAAAGTAGGGCAGTTTTACATTTAAGGAAGGTAGGAAAAGAGGTACACGCTGCAGAGTGAGAAGCAGCCCCTGAGACAGAGGGATCATGGAAGCCAAGAGGTGGATGACCGGTCTTTTGGAGCCCACATTTTCCAGGCTGACATCAAAACTAGGCTGACCTATCAAAAAGCTGTGAGGTTTTTACATCAAAAAATTGAAGATAGCACTTCCTGATTGGTTGCAGGCTGAAGACTTGGAAACTGTTCTGGCCTATGATCTGGTTGACGGATCATGCCCACTTGCTGAGACAGTGGGCCCTGCCCCAATCTCAGGCCTCAGTCCAGTCATGAACACCCCCAGCACTGCTCAGGACTCCTTCTTCCTGGGCAGCTCTCTCTCCCAAGTGTCCTGCAATCCCCTGGCCACTCATTAGTGCCCAGTCATTTGTGCCACCCTGGCCATCTCTCGCTGGGGAGGAACTTGCCTCCTTTCCTACTGGGAACATTGAGACCTTTCCTGTGAGGTGAGCTCCCAAAGTTCCCACCAGTCTGCACACCGCGCCATGCACCTCAGGAGAAATCCTTCATTTAGCCCTTGGAGCTCATCCCTCCACTCCTGAAAGATCTCTCCTTTTGGTTTGGGTTTGGGTTTTTGTTTTTTGGTTTACTGAGACAGTGTCTCACTATGTAGCCCAGGCTAGCCTCAAGTTTATGAAGATCCTCCTGCCTCAGCCCCAGCTGATTCTGGGATCACAGCTGAACAACATCCCACTAGGCAGGATCTTTATTTTTAAACCACCTATTATGGACTCTTCCCCTCCCAGCTGGTGCCCCAGATGGGCAACGTTGTTCTGTTATTTCCAAGTCCTGCATTCTCCTCCCCGCCCTCTGGCTTTTTTCTCTTTTCTTCCTTGCTTCTCCTGTGATTTTAGTCTCCGCATGCTCAGATTTTGCCCTTACACACCGCTGAAATTGTGCCTGTTATGGACAGGGTCTCTTTTTTTCCTTTTTCTTTTTTAACCTGCCGTACATGGGTTGAACTCAGGGTTTTGCACTGAGCTACAGCCCCAGTCCTTTTTTATTTTGAGACAAGTTCCCCCTAAATTGTTAAATTGTCCAAGCTAGGATTGCATTTGCAATCCTCTTGCCTAAACATCCCAGAGTGCTGCAATTACAGGCATTTACCACCATGCGCAGTTTACACAGCACTCAATAATCCCCAGGTACATAAGACGGAGTCCAGCAGGCCTGCCCCTTACTTTTCTACTATGAATTTGTATTCTAGCATAATAATAGATGGCTATGCATTTCAGTACCTTTCTCCAAGGGGTGCAAGAAGCAATCTATGTGTTTACCACTTGGTATGTTGAATAGCAAGGTGTGTGCACATGTGCAAAAGTGGCAAAATGTGATTTTTACCCACCTTATGCTCAAACTGAGCATTACAGAGGGCCCAATAGACCCAATAGACCACTCCATGATTTGTTTTAAGAAAGTTTTCTTCTGATTTTTCTGGTACAGGTAGCCCAATTCAGTACAATGGTATATGAAAAACCAGATTCTTAAGTTTTGGAGAAGGTCAAAAGTGAATCATCAGGCTGGGTGTGGTGATGCACGCCTGTAATCCCAGCACCCAGGAGGCTGAAGAAGGAGAATGGTTGCCAGTTCGAGACCAGCCTGGGCTACAGAGTGAGCTCAAGCCCAGTCTGAACGGCATAGTGTGACCCTGTCTCCAAAAGACCAAAAAGAAAAAAAAAAAAGGCGAATCATCAGATTACTCTTGCATGGATGATGAAGATGACCCATTATGGTAAAATATAAGCTTTCATAACAGAAGAGTGGTGTGGGTGGGTAATGATGATGGTGATGACTTCAACAGTGCCCATGAGAGCCAAAGTTCCTGTGACAGTGAAATGGAACAAGAATCACCCGATACAGACACAGAGGATGCAGACCTCCTTGATTCAGATGACAAAGAGAACAGCAATGTGAGTACGTATTTGGCCAGTTGAAATGCTCTACAGTGGCCACACGACCAAATGGAATGATTCAATGTTAGAACTAGGTCCAAAAATATAGTGAGGGTCTTGGCAGGGGTGAAAGGTATTGGATAAAATGCCAGGACTGCCATTCAGTGTTAGAAATTGTAACAGACAAAATGCTACAGGATGCTGTGAAACACACAAATGCAGACAAGCAAATGAAACATTCTGTGTGCACCAAGAGCCATATTCAACATTGTATTTACTATGACACCTTACTAACTGAACTGAAAGCATTCATAGGTCTGCTGTACTTAGCAGGGATTTCTCATGGTGATTGCAGGAATATAAAAGACTTATGGAAAACAATGGGTCAAAAATATGGCATAAAAATTTATGCCACTGTTGATGTGAAAACTTATTATGCTTTCGATTTAGACATTTATCCTGGAACTCAGCCTTAGGTCGTTATTTATATAGTAATAAAATAAATGATGTTATAAACAGACTTGTTGCCCCCATCCCCCAAACTAATTGGATGTGGTATTCAACAGTTGGTTTACTGGTTTCTAATTGATGTTATATTTATTAACAGAGCATCAGTTGGCCAGTGCAGGAACAAAGCAGAAATTCCAAATGAAATGTTCAAATTTCAAAACACAGAATTGTATAGCACAGTCTTTGGATTTCATAAAGATATAACATTGGCCTCGGGGCTGGGGATATAGCTCAGTGGAATAAGCGCCTGCCTAGCAAGCGCAGGGTCCTGAGTTCGATCCCCAGTACCGTCAAAAAAAAAAAAAAGTATATTTGTTCTTTAAGGGGGCTGGCGATATAGCTCAGTGGAGTAAGTGCCTGCCTGGCAAGCACAGGGTCCTGAGTTCGATCCCCAGTTCCAGGAAAAAAAAAAATTAACATTGGCCTCATATATGGCAAAGAAAAACAGACTGGTACTGCTGATGTCAATGTTGCACCATGATGGAAATATTGATAGGGAAACCTCAACAAAACAGAAGCCTGACATGAAAAATTCCTACAACAAAACCAGAGGTGGAATAGATGTTGTTGATGAGTTATACACCAACTACAATGTCACTTGAAACAAAACACTGGCCTATGGTTGTATTTTACCCAATCCTAATCATGTGTGGCATAAATAGTATGATAGTTCCCCCTCCAAAAAAAAAAAATCAAGTGAAAAATATCACAGAGATTTTCATAGAGGATTAGGACTGGAGCCCATAGGAGATCATTTACATTAAAGGAAAAATAAAGTGTTTTTGCCCAGAGAACTATACCCCCAAAAAGTGTGGAGCCCAACTGGTGAGCTGACATGTGAACAGGCAGGGGCAGCATCACAAAGTCCTACTGTGACAACAGGAGAACAAAAAGATGTCAACTGCATCCTACAAGAAACTACAGGAAAACAAAACATATGTGCTGTCAGTGTAAGCAATACCTGTGTATGGAACATACAGTAGTCATGTGTGAAGACTGCCTTGGGTGTGACAGCTGAAGCAAAGCTTATTTTTGTGGTAGAGTTCTACTGGTATCTGCATTGTGGTTCACACAGGAATTTATGTCTGGTGTTACCTTTTAGGTTTTCTAAGCAAGTACACAGCTGAAGTGAAAATGTTGATGTTGATTCTAAGCGCACAATACAAATTAAGAATTTAATACTTTATTGGTATTTTATGTTCCTGTTAACTACATGCTGTGTAATATAATAAGAATCTCTTGACAAAACAGCAAGACCACTGAGATGTCAAATGTGTCCTACAAAAAGTCAGGAGACCAAAACACATGTGCGGTCAGTGGAAGTGATGCATGTGTATGGAAGGTCCTGTTGGTCAGGTGTGCAGACTGCCTTCAGTGTGATAATGGAAGCAAATTTTTTTTTTGTACAGTGCTAGTGGTACTTTCATTGTAATTCATGTAAGAATTTATTTGTGCTGTTCTTTTTTTGTTTTTTGGTCTTTTTGAGACAGGGTCTTGCTATGCATTTCAAGCTTGCCTTGAGCTCACTTTGTAGCCCAGGCTAGCCTTGAATTCACAACGATCCTCCTGCCTCAGCCTCCAGAGTACTGGCATTACAGGTGTGCGCCACCACGCCCAGCTATGTTGCTCTTCTTTAGACTTAGTACACTAAAGAACAGTCAAGGTTGACAATTTTGGTGCTTTTTTTATACACAATAAATGCTAATAATTTGATACTTTATTTTGTGGTAGTTTTTTCCTGTTGAGTACTCACTGTTTAATATAATAAAACTCATAAAAATAAAATTAATAATTCGTCAATAGAAATACTCTAAAGAATAAATGTGGGTCGGACAGACCTATATTTATGTACCTTGATGACAAAATCAGGCTTATGCCCCCCAAAATCACCGGATATAACTAACTTCTCAGCCCAATTTGTACTCCTAAGTGCCTCTGAGCACAGTGACCGCTTCCTGCTCTAATGGTTCCTGTCTTTTAGCTCCCTTTCCCCCACGCCACATGCACCTTCACTCCCTGCCACTCTCCAGGAAGTGCATTCACTGAGGCTGCCTGCCAGGCCTCTCTTCTCAGGCCACGTGTTCTCTCTGAATGACACATCCTCTCTCTTGGTTTCGCAGGCATTACTGATCACCAGATTGATAGCTCCATCCCATGGGAAGGGAGTGTTGTACAGAAAACTCAAATTGAGACTCCACAAAACTGACCTCTCCCTTTCTCCCAAATGTATTTTCTTTGCTCTCTGTGCCCCAGCTCAAGTGGGTGAAGCCTGTGCACTCAGGGGCCTGGGTCAAATGCCCCTGAGTTGCCACACCGAGCTTCCTTCTTTCTCCCTGTCTTGAATCAGTTCTGTCCTCAGATCCGTGTTTCTTGGTTGAGGTTAGCAGATGTCCTGGGGGAGGAAAGAGGAGTGTGAATTTTTCAGGAGAACTTTAAAATTCATGTTTCGTGTTTCTGTGACTTCAAAAGAGCACTCCGCACATTCTGGTTCATGCAAAGGACTGAGTCTGATGCTGCCCCAGGATCTCAGGCTTGAATTGAACATGGCACCATGACTGCTACAGCACCAAATGGTACGACTTGGTCTTGGGCTATCAAGAAGAGTAAACAAAATCTACGCAAATGGTGTGTTCCTGTCTAGCGAAAGACAGATTTGTATGAGGAAAGAGCTCAGAGAAAGCTGCGAGTGTTGTTACTGGGTTCTAGGGTGCTGGAGACCATCTAGAGATTCTTTCTAGGTTCTTCTTGTCCTGAACAAAGAATTGGACAAAATTAGTACAGTTATTTTGAGTTTTACATCTATTAAAGGTAGGAAAAGAAACATCCTCTGCCGAATGTAGTCCACTTAAATGTAGAAAAAGCAGTGCAGTCTGCAGGACGAGAGCTCAGCACTGTGAAAGGGAGAGCCCGGTGGCCAGTGGCCACCAATTTTGTATCCTCCACTCCTCAGACTGCCATCATGTCTAGGCTGTCCTACCAAAAACCAGCTTGAGTTTTCTCAAGAGTTGAAGGTGGCACTTCTTGATTGGTTCCAGGTACAGAGCTTGGGTGCATGGCTCCTGGATCTCTGTGATTGACAGACCGTGCCTGCTTGCCTGGCCATTTGGCCATGCCCTAATCTCCCAGCTCAGGGATACATGCCTGTATTCCCAGCTACTTCAGAGCCTAAGACAGGAGGATGGCAAGTTTGTGGCCAGTCTGGAGGCAAGTTAGCAAGACTGTCTCAAAATAAAAAGGGTTGGGAGTATAACTCATTGGGAGCATTTACCCCACACCTGTTATGCCTGGATCCTTAACACCAAACACCAACAAAACCTCAGAGAAGTTTGGGTAAAGAAAAGTAGGAAGAAAAGTGACATCATAAGGTATATGACAGGTATATTATCAACATGTGGGAACACAGGAGAATGTCAATTAAGAAAATATCAGAAAGAATACTTTTGAGATGTGTCAAAATATCAAAAGAAGAAGATGAAAGTATTAACAGGGGTAGTAAGTTTGGCTTTTGTACTCTTTGCAGTCTTTTTAATTTCTAAATCTTACTTTTCCTTCTTTAGAAAAAGCGGAAGTCTTCCATAAGATCTACAGCAGGTTTACCTTGATGCAATATCTTACTCTAAAAACCAACTGTACGGAGGGATCAAGCAGGAGACAAATGGTTCACTGAAATTAAGGTATTTTGTGATGATTTAATAAAAGGACTGGAAGTCAGGTGTGGTGGCACATACCTGTAATCCCAGCACTCAGGAGTCTGAGACAGGAGCATCATCACCTTCAAAGGACTGTGAAATACGGCTCGAGGAACATCGAGCCAGAGACAATCAAGAGAGAAATAAGTGGCCTGACCCATTATTACCCATATTCCTGCACCGCCCTCCTTCGATTTCACAGCGTCCTGAGTGGTGAGTCTACAGGGCCAGAGGCCACGGCCACCCAGAGCTCATGCCCTCCTTTCTGGTCCAAGCTCTGGGTACCCAGGTTCCAGCTTTCCCTGGCCATGTGGTCCCCAGCCTGCTGCCAGAGTCTGCATAGCTTTCCCAGTTGCCGGTCGCCCTGTGCCAGTCTTCAGGGCAAAGTGGAAAGAGGAATTCACAGGACAGAGCAGGGTAGGAAAAGACAGGGCTCTGCTGCAGGGCTCCAGAGACCCTTTCTGCCCATGTCCCTGTCTTCCAGCCTGGAACTCTGATGAACTAGAGAACTCTAAACATGAATTCAGGCTGTGTGTGATGGCACACACCTGTAATTCCAGCACTCAGGAGACTGAAGCAGGAGGACTGCCATGAGTAAGGTTAAACTATTAATTGAATTTTAGAATTTTTAAAATGACTCACTTGTAGTTGACTTTACAGTTGATACTGTACTGCTATTAGAAACACCGACTGACTGCTAGGGAATGGAAATATTGTGCATTAATAACCTAGGTTGAACTCCTAAGCTCAGCTGTAAAAGAAAGACCTAGCACTTTTAGGACTTTCTGAGCTACATGGTGTGATCCTGTCTCAAAAAACACAAAACAAACAACAACAACAATAATAATGAAAAATCAATTTACAACAAAGCTTGGTATTGGTGTATGTACTGACTCTTTTCATACATAACAAGTTGTTATATCTAACCAGACAGTTCCTGGATCGTAGAAACCATTTCCTAGACCTCTTTGGCGTCCTGTTAAGATTCTTGCTTAGTGCCTTGTATGTAATGGGTATCAATAAGTCTGACTGAATAAGATAGACTGACCTCTACTGCTACCTACAAAAATGAATTAAATACAATCAATCAAAAACCTGGGTCTAGGGCACAGCCCAGTTCTAGAGCACTTGCCTAATATGCATGAGGACCCGAGTTCAAGCCCCAGGACTGTAGCAAAGAAAAAAGTGTTGGCTCTTTCTTTTACACCTAAGCCTAGGGGTTCAACCCTGGTTGTTAATGTACAAAATTTCCATTCACGAGCACTTGGTTTTTCTAATAGCAGTACAGTATCAACTATAAAGTCAAATACAAGTGAGTCATTTTAAAAATTCTAAGATTAAATTAATAGTTTAATCTTACACATCTGTCAAAAGTAGTATTATCTTGTTCACAAGAAAACATGTAGGCCAGGTGTGCTGGCGCATGTCTATAATCCCAGCACTTGGGAGGCTGAGGCAGGAGGATTGCAGTGAGTTCAAGACCAGCCTGAACTACATAGGGAGACCTTGTCAAAAAAAAAAACAAAACAAGACCAAAACAAAAACACACAAAGCCATCAAATGAATCATAAAGTGGATTTTCCAACGTTTTTCCCAGCAAATGCCACTATAATTACAAGGTGTGACATTACAAACTATGAGAAAAACACCCCTTGCCCACCCTCCTGGTTGTCCTCTAGCCTCTTATGTGTCCAGTAAGCAAATCCTCAGGAGGAAAATAAACACAGGGTTTGTTAAACCCTGCGCCCTCCCCTCGGGACTAAAGATAGAGTGTTTTAGAGTTGCATGGCAACAATGAGCAACTGAAGATGGCAAACGGAAGAAATAACTCTCAGCTGACACTCAGGAAACATTGTTAAAAAAAACTGGAAAATAGGTAAAAAGTGGAGGAATGCCCAGTGTGAAGAGTGAAGACAGCACCCAGCAAGCAGGTGCTTCCCGAGCCCAGGGAGCACCTACTGTGTGCTAGGTATCTTACAAGCAGCGTCTCATCCACGCACACCTGAGGAAATTCCCTGGCAGGAAGTCCAAAGTACTGTGCGCCTGCAAGGCTGTGGTAAATAAAACACGGAAGCAGCGAGAACAAACGTGAACGGTAATTGAACCATAACACACATACAGAGAAGCTGCATGAAGCTTGGGGAGCAGCAACACTCAAAAGTCACATATTTTTATTGTGTTTTGCTTTGTTTTTGAGCCAGGATCTCACTATGTGGAGAGAACTCACTGTGGCCTTGAACTCACCATGTAGCCCAGGCTGGCCTCAAACTCACAGCCTCCTGCCTCAGCCTCCCAAGCGCTAGGATTACAGGGGTGCACCACCACACTCAGCTAAAGGTCACATGTTTCAATCATTCAATATCAGTGTACAAACTGAAAATAGTAATGGTATGCATCCAGTGGGTGATCAGAATAAGTGAATGTTTAAGATTTTAAAGCGCATTGCAACATGTAATATAACAAGTTAATTTCATGTCCTCTTGTTTTGAAATTCTGTATCATTTTTCTTGTTTTTGTGTTGTTTTGTTTTTGTCTTTGTTATTTTGTTATTGTTTTTCTCTTTAAGATAAAAAAAAATTTTTAAGTATTTCAGTAAAAGACACATGGCCGTTAACTCCTTCAAAATACCTCACCTCACTCCCAACACACTCACACCTTTATTCTAGCCACTTTCTGAAGCAATTCTTGGAGTCCTCTTTCATAAGCATTTTTGTCATTAAAACATACAGTGAGTTGGGGCCAAGATGTAGCTCAGCAGCCCAGTGCCTGCCTGGCAAGCACGAGGTCCTGAGTTCGATTCCCAGTACACACACACACACACACACACACACACACACACAATATAGTGAGTGCTACTGTCAAGTGTCATCCAACAGAAATGCAGGCGCATGAAAACACTACTGGGTCCCCTCCCCCTTCTGCACTGGACCTGGCACCTTCAGGCTCTTCCCCAAAGTCAGAATGACCATGACCATGAAAGGGAAGTGCTTTGAATAAATGCAGGACAGCAAAGCAGCCACAACGTTGCAACTAAAGACACTCACGAAAGAGGACATCCAGAACTGCTTCAGAAAGCCACAAGAACAATTAGATGAGTGTGTTCCAAGGGAGGGACAGTGCTCTGATGGAGACAGAGGCCAGTGTGTCTTTTACTGTAATAAAATTTTTGAAAAATTAAAGTCGCTGTAACCTCACACATGTTCTTTTATGAGCCTTTGATGACTCTTTTTGAGTTGGGCAAACAATTTCCTTTATATAGGCCCAAAATAATAGATCAAGTAAAATAAATATTTTCTATAAAAAGAATAACCTGTCAGGCATGCTGGCCCATGCCTATAATCCCAGCACTCTGGAAAGCTAAGGCAGAAACATCACAAATTTAAGCCCAGTCTGGACAACTTAGTGAGACTCTATCTCAAAAATAAAAAAAAAAAAAGAATGTTAAAGGGCTGGGGATGTAGTTCAATGCAAGGGTTCTGGGTTCAATCCTCTGTACAAAAAGAAAAAAAAAACTAAAATTTCCAAAAAGATTTATTGCAGTGATTTTAAGGTCAAGTACAGTGCCAACAAATAAGAAATGTAATTTTTTAAGGAGAAATAAAGATAGTATGTTAGAAGTTTTAAAATAATTCCACTGTAGGCCTGTCTTGGTTACTTTACTCTCGTTGCTGAGACAAAATACCCAACAGCAAAATGAAGGAAGGAAAGGTTTATTTAGCTTACAGTTTGTGGAGGTCTCAGTCCATATTTAGCTAGCTCAGAGGCAGAGTGGCACATGGCAGAGGGCAAATGTTCATGGAGGCAGAACACAGCAAAAGCAACTAGCAAAAGGGGAGGAATGGCTGCAAGCAGCCTCTTTCCTTCCTTTACACTGTAAACAGGCTACCCTCACCCAGGGGGCATGTCGCTCTCACACAAGGTCCATGCCCTCCTCTTCCACAGGCTCAGCATATACACAAGGTAAGCACCTGGCTTCCTGTTGAGTCACTCAGCCAAACGTCTAGACTCCCAAAGTTGACACAATTTATCAACCATAACAAGACCAAAACTATGAAATCTGAGGTCAATCCTAGCCCATTTTCTGGAAGAAGATAAAAAACACTGTCAGCACCTGAGGGTCATTGTCTGGGGACAAGGTAATTTCCTCCACTGGTCCACTTTAAACTGAAATAAATGCACAAAACAGGCTCTCAAACACAGCCAAGTATTTTTCATTTTGTTCCATGGTTTCATTGGGGAAATTATAGTAAATGTTACCCGAAAGTAGTCTGCTATATTTGCTAATTAATTTTAGAACACTGAATTTACCCAATAAGCTTTTAAAAATAGAATTTGACCTAAAAACTCACCCCTATAATATAACCTCAGTAATTCAAGATAACAGAATTTAGGTTGTGCTGTAATTTTGTCAGAGGTAGAACTCTGTGTATCTACCAAGCGGGATGAAGAGAATGCTGACTTAAGGGGGAACCAACAACTTGAAAATCCAAATGGAATCTCAGTGAGCATCCTGCATTCTACTTTTCTTTCCTAAGTCAAAAAAAAACAAATTAGCAGAAATGAAGATAACTTTATATTATACAGCATCCAGTGCAAATTCCCTACTATCTTATCTATAATTTGGTATTTCCTTTAATGTTTTTGTGTTAACTAATGTGAAGATAACTATGTAATACAACATCCAGTTCTAATTCCCTACTATATTCTGTATAACTTTGTATTTTCTGTATTGTTTATGGCTTTTCTG
>PVLD010013371.1:0-56321 GCA_004027595.1 Dinomys branickii | reverse complement strand
AATTAATTCCAGGAGTTTTCTTGTGGAGTTTTTGGGGTCCTCCATGTATAGTATCATGTCGTCTGCAAATAGTGATAGTTTGACTTCTTCCTTTCCTATCCTTATTCCTTTTATTTCTCTCTCTTGTCTGATTGCTCTGGCTAGTGCTTCCAGAACTATGTTGAATAGGAGTGGTGACAATGGACATCTTTGTCTTGTTACTGACTTTAAAGTGAAAGTTTTCAGTTTATGTCCATTTAGTATGATGTTGGCTGTTGGTTTGTTGTAGATGGCTTTGATCAGATTGAGGTAGAGGCCATCTATTCCTTTTTTTTCTAAGGTTTTTAACATGAATCCACGTTGGACTATATCGAAAGCCTTCTCTGCATCTATTGAGATGATCATGTGGTTTTTGTCTTTGACTGTATTGATATAGTGTATTACATTAATTGATTTGCGAATATTGAACCATCCCTGCATTCCTGGAATGAATCCTACCTGGTCGTGGTGTATAATTTTCCTTATGATTTGCTGTAATCTATTTGCCAATATTTTGTTGAGTATCTTTGCATCTATGTTCATTAGCGAGATTGGCCTGTAGCTCCCTTTCTTGGTTAGGTCTCGCTCTGGTTTTGGTATCAGTATAATACTTGCCTCCAGAAATGTGTTGGGGAGAGTTGCTTCCTTTTCGATTTCATTGAAGAGTTTGAGGAGTGTTGGCATTAGATCTTCCTAAATGTTTTATAGAATTCTGCTGTGAATCCATCAGGGCCTGGGCTTTTCTTTGTTGGTAAGTTTTTAATGACGTTTTCAATCTCATTAATTGATATTGGGTTGTTCAGGATTTTTACGTCTTCCTGATTCAATTTTGGCAATTTGTACCTTTCTAGGAATGTGTCCATTTCTTCTGTATGTTCTATCCTATGGGAATACAGATTTTCAAAGTAGGTATTAATGATCTTTTGTATTTCTTTTGGATCTGTAGTGACTTCATCCCTTTCATTCCTTATTGCATGAATTTTAGATCTTTCCCTTCTTTTTTTGATAAGGTTGTTTAGGGGTTTCTCAATTTTATTTATTCTTTCAAAGAACCAACTCTTTGATTCGCTAATTTTTTGCAGAGTTTTCTTCATCTCAATTGCATTAATTTCTGCCCTGAGTTTTATATTCTCCTCCCTTCTTTGGGCTCTTGGTTTGGCTTGTTGCTCTTTTTCTAAGAGTTGGAGGTGTATCATTAGGTTATTTATTTGCTCTCTTTCTATTTTCTTTGTATATGACTTCATTGCTATAAATTTCACTCTGAGGACTGCTTTCATTGCATCCCACAGATTCCGGTAGGTTTTATTTGTGTTTTCATTTATTTGTAGGTAATTTTTAATTTCTTCTTTAACTTGTTGTGTGACCCATTGGTTTTTCAGTAGGTTGTTGTCTAATTTCCACGTGTTTATGTGGTTTTTGGAGTTCTCTTTGTCATTAATTTCCAATTTTATTGCACTGTGGTCCGATAATATGCATGGGATAACTTGAATTTTTTTGCATTTAGGTAGATATGCTCTGTGGGCTAGAATGTGGTCTATTTTGGAGAAAGACCCATGTGCAGCTGAGAAAAATGTGTATTCTGATGTTGTGGGGTGGAACACTCTGTATACATCTACTAAGTCCATTTATTCACACTTTTGGTTCAGGTCTGTTATTTCTTTGCTGAGTTTCTGTCCAGTTGACCTGTCTCTTTGCGTCAGAGGGGTGTTTAGGTCCCCTATTACAATAGTGTTAGTAGTTATTTGATTTTTCACGTCTGTTAAGATTTGACTTGTAAAGTTAGGTGCTCCATTGTTTGGTGCATAAATGTTTAGGATTGTTACCTCTTCCTCTTGCAGCTTTCCCCTAACTAGTATGTAGTGGCCTTTTTTATCTCTTTGGATTGTTTTTGGTTTGAAGTTTACATTGTTTGCAAACATAATAGCTACCCCTGCTTTTTTCTGGGGACCTGTTGCATGGAGAATTGTTTTCCAACCTTTAACTTTCAACCTGTGGATTTCCTTTTGAGTAAAATGTGTTTCCTGTATACAGCATATTGTTGGATTGTGTTCCTGAATCTATTCTTCTAATCTTTTCCTTTTGACTTTTGAGTTGAGGCCATTTACATTAATGGTTATCATGGTTATATGTTGGCTTATTCTGGTCATGTTATTTACTTGATGTTTTTCTTCTTTTGCTGACTGTTCACTTGCTTGTTCTGTTTAGGGAGTTATTTCTATTGTTGTTCTTGGAATTGTGGTCTCTTTTTTCTCTGTCTAGAATATCTTTTAGTGCTTTTTCCAATGCTGGTTTGGCACTCATGAAGTTCTTCAGTTGTTCTTTGTCGTGGAAATATTTTATTTCTCCATTGAATTTGAGGGATAGTTTTGCAGGATACATCAGTCTGGGTTGGAAGTTGTTTTGTCTCAGAATCTGTAATATCTTGCTCCAAGCTCTTGCTTTCATTGTATCCGTTGAGAAGTCTGGTGTGATTCTGATGGGCTTTCCTTTATAGGTGATCTGTTTCTTTTCTCTAGCAGCTTTTAATATTGTGTTCTTTTGCTGGATATCTGGGATCTTGACTATTATATGCCTGTGTGTGTTTTTTTTTGGGTTATGGATCGTTGGGGTTCTATATGCCTCGATTAACTGAACTTCCATATCTTTTACCTTTTTTAGGAAATTTTCTGCTATTATTTCTGCAAATATTCTTTTTATATCGTTTGTGTGGTCTCCTGCTGTTTCACACACTCCTATAACTCAAATATTGTTATGTTTTGCCTCATCTTGGAGCTGTTGGATTGACTTTTCTTCTACTCCCTACCCCGAGACCTGGCTGGGGCACATAAACAGCTCACCGCCCCAGGGACCTTGCAGGCCGGGGCCCGCTCAGGTGTTCCTCCCTGGGTGGAGTTCCTCCCCCACTCACAAATCCCGTGTGGGCCCCCAGCCAACTCTTCTGACCCGGGGATCCTGCAGTCAGTAAAGCTGCTTGGATGTCCCTCGCTGGGCGGAGCTTCTTCCCGACTCAGAAAAAACCGGTCAGGGCGCCCATTCAACTCACCCTGGGATCGTGCAGACAGGAATGCCGCTCAGATGTATCTCCCTGGATCGAGCTTCTTCTCGACTCAGAAATCCTGTTGCGGTGTTCACTGGGCTCTCCCGTTCCGAGATCCATGCGGGCAGGAGATCCTGGCGCTCCCTGGCGCTTTTCTGCCTCCTCGGCTTTCTCGCAGGAGCTGCCGACCGCAGCTGCCACAGTTCCCGCAGCGCTGGCTGCAGGGGCGCGGCTCTGAGTGGGATCCTGGACCGCTGCCCAGATTGGCGCAGTCTGCCCGAGGAGCACGTTCTCTGAGTTTACTTTGCTCCGCCGCCTCCAACAAATCCTGGTTACAGCCGCCTCCAAGCCGATCGGGTTCAGGAGCTGGGAGGGTCCATCCCGGCACAATCACTCTCTTGGTTATACGCGGATTCAGCCGAGCTGCGGCCCAAGCGCAGTGCCAATCGCCTCCATTGGTACATTTTAGATATATGTAATGATAACCGTCCTCAGAGGGACTTCGTACCTGTGCGTGACACATCTCGCCGCCGCTTTTATCCCCACTCCCCTCCCCTCCCTTCAGCCCTCCTCCCCTCCTTATCTACAAAAACTTTGTTTTCATTTTGCCCTTCTGTTTTCTGTTTTTCTTATTCTGTCCTTCCCCCCCCCCCCGCCTCACTTGTTCCCTTGTCATTTAAACACTTTCTTCTCATTTCCCAATGTCTGTCAGACATTTTGGTCTTTATTTACACCTTCAGTTTCTCACACCAGGGAAACAATGCAGCATTTAAACATCTGTGTCTGATTTATTTCACTTAACAGTCTGATCCGAAGGTGCATCCACTTATCAAGGATAAACTAGAAATGTCTCAAGCTTACCCAAATTTACGGCAGAACAGTACTCCATTAAGGACCGTCTACACTGTTGTAAAGTCTAAATTAGTATAACCATCATGGAAATCAATAAGCAGACATCTCAAAAAACTAAAAATAGAAATTCCACTTGACCCACCTAGATATCCTTCTAGGTATATTACTGAATGTCAAAGCATCATACTGCAGTGACACATGCATTACCGTGTTTATAGCAATTTAACTCATAATAGCTAACCCTTGGGAGCAGCCTATATTTCCAAGAATAGAAGAAAGCGTAAAGAAAATGTGGTACATACACACAAAGGAGCACTACTCTGCCATAAAGGAGGACAACTGTGAGTCACGTGTAGGAAAGTGGAGGCAGCTTGAGACTAGAACGATGAGCAAAATAAACCAGCTTAAATACCATGCAGCTCCTCCTGGGTGAGAATCCAAAGTACAAGCAATTTACAGACAAAACCGAAAATAACAGAAAGTGGGGAACAGACTTTTTAGAAATGGGGAAGGGGTCTGGAGATGGAAGGAGGGGCAGGCAGGGGAAGTAAAAATGTTAAGGTATGATTTGTACATGTACCAGTTCTCTATGATAAACATACTCATTATACATCACAGACATAAATAAAAATATTTTTAAAATTTTAAAAAACATAGAGATTATGATAACAAATAATGTAATTAGAATGAATGGTTTCTCTCTATATACATACTAGTTCTTCCAAATGTTCCAAAGAACACTGGAATCTGGAAATATCTAGAAATAACATCTGGGATGCCATAGAGTTCAGCTGATCAAAATAAATATTTTTTTTGCTGTACCAGGGATTGAACTCAGGACCTTGGGCTTGCCAGGCAGGTGCTTATGCCACTGAGCTATATTCCCAGCTGATCAAAATAAACTTAAACTGCTAGGTGTGGTGGCACACATCTATAATCCCAGCCCTTGGGAGGCTGAGGCAGGAGGATGCTGTGGGTTCAAGGCCAGGCTGGGCTATATGAGTGAGTTCAAGCCCAGCGTGCACTGCATAGTAAGACCTTGCTTCAAAAACACCAAAAAAAAAAAAAAAATTAAACCATTTGCTCAGTGGATATTAAAAGAATGCTCACTATGTGCCAGGTTCTCTTCTAGGCATGTGGCAAACATCAATGACTAAAAGAGGCATTATAGTTGGATATAGTTAAACAACATATACGGCAGCTCTCTAATCTTAGTCTTTTATTCAAATGAAAGATGGACGTTGGAAACTTTCATCCAAACCTTACAGAGGAAAGGGTGGGAGTGGGCAAAAGCAACAGAGGAAGGCAGGGGCTGGAGCCTGCAGGTACGTGTGAGGAGCTGACCATGCGCTAGGGGAGGCGCAGAGCTCCTGCGGAGGGAGGTGGGCACGGAGAAGACGTCTGCCTCCCCTGCACCGGCCCCCGGCTTATTCCCTAGTCCCCGCCTGAAGCTCTCTCACCGTCTCTCCCACCTCCACCCGCACTTACAGCCTGCGCAGGGAGGAGCACATGCGGAGACTGCTGCAGGGGGGCCCTCCTTCTTGATCTGCATCTCGTCCAGGATTTTACTTTTGGCCCTGTTCTAAACAGTTCTAATGAAAAAATCTTACTTGACTACATCTAACTTGATTTGCTTGTTAACTCAAGCAACAAACAAACAGGAGGCCAAACAGGGTGGTCTTTCTTTTTTTCTTTTTTTTTTTTAATACTGGGACTCGAACTCGGGACCTTGCTCTTGCCAGCAAACAGGATGGTCTCAGTCTCGATTCTGATGCTACAACTCAGTGATCTTGGGCAAGTCATTGAGCATTGGGAAGCTGTGGTTTTCTCTGCAGCTGATGAGCTCTGGCATCCTGGCTATTGTCTTACTTCACCCAATGTTCATCTCCCACAGAGAAACGATTGCCTAGGTGTTCATCTGTATGTGCCGCACATTCTCCCTGTGGCATGAATATGACTTGATTTATGTAAACATGATTTGTAACTATGCACAGGCTGTAAATACATCAAAAGACTATGGAAGGATATAGACCCTGCTATATGAAATGTTTGTCTCTGGCAAGAAGGATGGGGAAGAAATAAGTCAGAACCTGCGAATTTTGATCTATACATTTTCATAAAGTCAACTTTTGCAACACATATGACTTAGTAACAAGAAAAAAGTCCAAAAAGTAACGTATATACAGTAGCATATGAACTAGGCTAAGGGATTTAAGTGAAAATTTACTTTTACATATGTATGGGAAAATGTTTCTTGATTCCTCTCCTCAGCCTCTTAAAACTAGAGATACAGCATGAGGATCACAATATTTAGAAGATTAGTTAGCTGTGGAAAAGGGGCATGAAGGAAATACCACTGAGAAAGAACAAACAGGAGCTTCCGAAATGCTGGCGATTTTCAGTCTGCTGCATTGGACGTTAGATCCTTGAATAACTACATTACTATTTTTCTGTGAGCCCCCTCCCTCTAATATATCTTCTCTATATTTTGATAAATTTCACAATAAAAATATAAAAACAAAAACTGGGCAGTATCTGCCTACGCACCCTAACCTTCCCCTCTCTCCAGGTGGACTTTGGTAAAGCTAAATACAAGTTTGCAATGTGTTCTCTGAAGTACCTTTTCTGGACCCCGGGCGCCAGCCGGGCCATCTGGCGTTCTTCCTCCCGCGCTTTCTGCACGGCCTCCACCTTCTCTCTGCGGCACTCCACCACGATCCTTTGGATTCGGTGCACCATGCGTTGTTCGGCAGCCATGTTTTCTCTCTTCATTTCCTCTCCCATGTTTTGAAACACCTCTGTCTTGGTTTTATCTGCCATCTCCTTAAATGGAAAAACTTGGTTTAGATATGACAGCTTGGACTTTTTAAGGTGTTGGGTCTAAATCATAGTTTCACCTACTGGGTGGGATGTTTGCCTGGTAACACTGATGATTTGAAAGACTATTCTATAGAATATGAAGAACTTTCATTTACATGTTAAACAAAACCAAAAATATATATACTGTACAGATCACATGGAAAAGGAATATGCAAAAAATGTTGCTTAGAGGGTAAGGTTAAAATTTGTTTCAAAGAGCTGAAGATCAAATTCAGGGCCTTGTAATGCTAGGCAAGCCCTCTACCACTGCGCTGCAATCCCAGCCCAGGTCTTTTTTTCTTTATCATCATATTATCACTATACACATAAAATGGCACAAGTAATTATATCTCCAGAGTAGCTGCTGGGCTAGGAAGGAAACCTGGACTTGCGTAGAAAACAGGCACATTACTGTGGTCACCAGAACCTGTCTTCCAGTCCCCACTCCTGAGATAATTAGTGTCCAGGGGCCCTTTCTTATTAATGGAAGGGACAGAAACAAGAGCTCTACCATTCTGGCGTTGGAAGACCTGTAGATGGCTTTCATCCAAATAAAAAGAGGAAACGCCAGTCAAACCAACACTTGGCAGAAGAGTCTTACAAACAGTCCTAAAGGAAAACTGTGTCGCCATGCCAGAAACGCCTACCAACTCCACGGCATGTCAGACCCTCTCTTGGCCCCAGTGCAACAAACAGAGAAGGCTGCAACCCTCTCTCAGAGGACTCACTCTGTAGTGGAGCAGACCAATGATCTACTTATGCACTGAGTGCTGCAGCAGAATTATAAGCCAGAAAGCAGGGTCAGTTAATTATGTCCAGGAGTTCAAAACTTTCATTTAAAGGTAAATTTTTATCTCCATTTTTTTAAAGGAAGGTATTAGGAGAACGCACACAAATTACTTCACAAACACGTCAGTGAAATAACTAGGGAAAAGAGAGTTCTCGACCTCCGTTTCTCTCTTCATTGCTACTTGAGACACTAGTGTTTGCAGAGATTCATCAATTTATTTTTCATTCTAGAAACCCTGTACATGCACATAAGATAGCATAGCTTTTTTTTCTAAATATCAAAATCTCTCCTTCAGATGAAATCTTAAGAGTTGAAAGGAACAAAAACATTAAAAATTCTCCCAGCTGTAGGTTGCTCAGTTCCCCTGAGCATCCTTTCTGTGGGGGCCCAAGGGAACCAGATCATTTATGGTGCATCCAGAGAGAATCCTAAGCTGAAGCTGGAAGCTAAATGGGAATTGCTTTTAGCTTCTTACAAAAATGTTTCAACAATGAAAATGTTAGATGGGCAGGGGTTACAGTTTAGTGGGAGAGTGCTTGCTTAGCGTGCACGAAGACCTGTGTTCAATCCCTGTATCAAAACCAACACCAAAATCAAATGGTTTCAGACTAGTTTCTTCAGAAGGAAAAGTTTTCATGCTTTCAACTTTTCACTTTGACTATTTCCAATGGGGAAGACAAGAAAAAGAGACCACAAAAATCAACTTTATCTCCTGAGTGGCCTCAGGTGGTGTATTTTGAAATCTTTTTAGGAAAACATTGGCAGTTTAGAAATCCTAACTGGGTTTTCTACCCTGAAGAAAGTAGTGTCTCAAATTGCTATTTTTTAATAAAATATTTCGGTTGCTAATGTCTCCAACTGTCTTTAATTCTCAATTTTATGAAAAGAGTAGACGAAAACACTAATATTTTCTTGATGATATGGTCTCAGTAGATAAGGATGAATGATTGTACTGGGTTAAAAACTTCATATGGCATTTAATAACTGTTCAATTGCATAAGAATATTTGTCTCTGTTGTAAACTCCAGACTGCTTTGATATTGGAGATCTGATATTTGTTCTTTGTAGTTTTTTTCTCATTCTCCCCATGCCTTGGGCTGAGTACCACCTTTTCTGTTTCCAATGAGCATTCCTAGTTTCCAATATTTACTCTAGTTTGGATTTGAAAATTCCAACAACCAACTCTGCTGGGTTCAGTTTCCCAAAAAGTGGAATGTCATCAGAGTGGCGAGGAGAGGTTCTACTGTGGGAAGCAAGATGGAGTTGTTCTCTTGTAGCACAGACTTTTACTTAAACTAGTGAAGGTCATTTTAGCATGTTTCTGAGTTCTCAAGCATAGTCTCAATAACTGAGACTACCAGGTGGCTGGGCTTCAGGGAGGTGAAGTACATATGATATATGTATTTTTATTTGAATCATGGAATTTTAAAATTACACTTAAAAAAAAATAAAATTACACTTAACCCTTTATTTGGGGGGAGGTTCTGAACTGGGACTCAGGGAATTAAACTCAGTTCCTCATTTATGTATCATTTTACTGCTTCACGTAGACGTGGAATACATATTTAAAGCTCCAGAAATAATTCAATAACCTGCTATTTGGCAATGCTCTTATATGATGTAGGATCTGCTTTTATTAAAATATATTTTCAATAAAGCAGCCCAGATTTGGAGGTAAAAAATCTTCACAAAGTCCAGCATGTTTCCTGCACAGATATTTGTAAGACATTTCTTTATACAATGTCTCTTTCAAGAAAATTTTCAGGTTTTATAGCTAAAATTTCTATGCCTGCTTGAGCCTAGTTTGTTTGACCTTATGGAGGGTGATTCATGGTATTTCTCTCTCTGCACTGAGGGGCTGCTACAGTCAACTCATTGGGGCCCAGGCCAAGCCTGGCTGAAGCAGACCACTAGTCATGCAGGCAGCACCCCCTATTGTTCTGAACCCTGGGACAGAGGCCTTACCTACCTGTCCTCTGAGGGAAAGGGTAGTCAGTCCACTTAATCTCACCTAGTACAGAACACTGTGTTCATTACTGAAACAATGCATGCACGGGTGCAGAGTCTTTGTTTATTAACGTTCTTAGTAAGTTAGGCTTAAACCCGGGCCAGGTCTCTGCCGTTTCCTCAGGTGCTGCCCACGGAACAGCACACCCGCGCTTTGTTTTATCCTATGTCTCCCCCTGAGCCAAACGTGAAAATTGCCCTGTATCTTTGTTCTTTGAGCAGATTGTACAACTGAGGTACCAAACTGAACAATGAGTTCCAGGGCTGGAAAGTCTGTTAGTTACCTCGAGTCATGTGCGTGAACGAGTTGCAGGTTAGAAAGCATCGCCCTCGTCTTGTGACCATGATCCTGCAGGGAATACCTGAGGGACAGCTTAAACATCCCTCTTGGCAGTACAAGAAATGCAAATTTAGGGAAAAGAATGCAACAGGAAGTGCAGAAGGGAGAGAACAGCCTGTGTGGTTTGTTCAACAACCATTTAAGGTCCGGCTAAGACAAGGCCCTGGGACAGGCACTGGAGCTGGTGGAAGGACAGAATGGCACACCCCGATGGAAGCCACAGCCACGAGGAGGTCAGACATTAAACCACTAGTCACACAATTACTTAATTATGACAGTGATGACTGCCATGAAGCGGATCTAGGCGTCATGGGCAGGTGGCAGGGCAGAGTTGGCCAGGTGATGCTTTCTTTAGAAAGTAAGCTATGAGGCTTTTCCCTCACAGCGTCACTGGTCCACAGAGCTCAGCATCTTGTCTGCGAAGCTCCGAGGCACCCCTTTTAGGCTCTGTGACACCCCAGCCTAGTCTCCACATGCTATTTTCTCCGTCATTCCCTTGCCAACCTAAGTACTTTATTGCTTCCACAGCCATTCTGAAAAACCTGTAAATCTTTTTGATGTTTTTCTTCCAAAATCTGAATTTGAAATTTGTGTCTCTCGTATGCATCTTCCAGTGCTTTCTCCACTGCTTGTTTTTGGCGTTCATTGGCCTTTGAAAGAAAGAGTCCAGTTATTTATTAACATTCTCAAGATAAACAGAAGGTAACTCATCATTACTTGGGACTAGTGGTAAGTCAGGTTTTCCCATTAACTGAAAATTAGCATCCACCACGGGATGCCTAATTACTAGCTCAACTGCTGACCCAGATCTCCACAGCAACCTGGCTGCGTTGGCCAGTGATGCCCTAAACACATCCTGGGCCTTGGCTAACACTGCTGCTTCAGGAATTGTTAAAGACAGGGCAGCTTTATTGTTCCTAGGTTGCTAAGCTGTCTTTTCTCCCTGGCACTATTTCTTGTTTGACTGTCAAAGTAATACATGCTCACGGTAGAAAATCTGGAAAACACAGACATTGGACAGACACCCATAGCTAAAAGGTGCTGAGTGAGGAGGCTGAATACAACTGCACAAAGAGTTCAGAAAGCTCATTAGTCTATTTGAAGAGAATATTCAGAGCACTACATAAACATATATTCCAACGATTACTCTCAAAAGCATCCCTCATATTGGGTTCTCTGAGTAACTGAGCTACATTACATTACATTACATTACATTTACATCAAAGCGACATGAGATAACAGGGCAACCATGCCAGCCATCTTGCATATAGATACATACTTACATGGCTATCCCTTTCTTCCTCTTCTCCTTCCCTTCATCCCGATCGCTCTTTACTTTTGAGCAGTCTCCCTTCATACCTCCCGATTTATACTCCCACCTTCAGGTTTCAGTCACAAAATTTTTATGGCTGTTCACATTAGAGTATTTTTTGTTTAAAATACATTCATACCAATGCACAGTTCCAATATTATTGGCTGTAATGTTTATTTTATGAAGAAATCATGACATACTACCCTACACACTTTGGCTTGTCTTGCCCTCTATCTAGGAGCTTTACTTCTCTTTAAGAAGTCACTTATGTCATTCTATGATGAAAGAAGTAGGAGCTACAGGATTGAGGCTTTGCTCACTGTGACTCCCAACATGCAAATTTCCCCCACGCCACTCAGGCATCATATGTGCAAAGCATCAAGGATGGGGGGATTTCTGTTCGAGACAGCACCTCCCTGTGTTGCCCAGGCTGGACTTGAATTCCTGGACTCAAGTGAGGCTCCCACCTCAGTGTCTCAAGTAGCAGGGATTACAGGCCTGGACCCTATGGCAGCAATAGCAAAGATTCTGGAGACAGACAATGAGAAGGAGAGCAGGACAAGATGAAGCATCTGGAAAAAATGAGTATTTAGTGCAGGGGTGTTACATACAGCACAAATGGATGGTATACATGTTAAATGTGAGGTCATCATAATTTATATGAGTCCCACTTTTCAACTCTTACTTAACCTGGACTAAGGGGTAAATCATTCATACAAAGTGGGCAATATAAAGGGAAGGACGCTCTTAATGGGACCCACTTCTTGCTAAGTACCTACTGGGTATCAGGTGTGTTACACATCACTGAGCCCTCTCAACAGTTCTACAGAATGGGTATTATCATTATTATTACCCCTTTTTGGTAGATGAGGAAGCCACCACTGCAGAGGCTGAAGAACTTGCCCAGGAGCCAGTCAGTTCTGTCTGACTCTATAGTCTGCGCTCTTGCCTACTATGCTGTACTTTTGCTTTAGACAAATCTAAAAGGTAAAAGAACTGTAAATATGTCTTTTACATTAATTTCTAACTTCTTTTACCTGATTCCACACTTTCGCTTCTGCTTTGGCAATACTTTCTTTGAGTACATCCTCCTGAATTTGCTCTTTTTGACTCAGAATATCTGCCCCAATATCTGTGATTTAAAGAGAAATGATCACAAACCTCCGTAGACTGTTTCCTGGCTTTCTTTTTTACCATTTTCTAGTTATTTATGTGAGTTATCTATGAGGTACATCCTTGTAGGAGATAGCAACTTTTCTTCTTTCCTTTGTTTTCTTTCAGTCTTTTTAAATCTTGGTGGTTTTTTTTTAGAGAAGTTCTCACTATGTAGTTTAGGCTGGCCTTGAACTCACTATGTAACCTAGGCTGACCTCAAAATTATGGTGACTCTCCTGTACCAGCCACCTGAATACTGGGATTACAGGCATGTGCTGCCACACTTGGCCATTTCTGTCTTTATCTTTCTCTTCTGTTTTTTGGTATTAGGTATTGAACACACTATGCTAAGCACAACCCCGAACGCTGAGCTACATTCACAGTCAGCAATCTATTCTGTAAAGATACCCACAGAATGGGAAAAATTTTTCCTAATCAGGAAGGAACTCAGAGCCCGGTTAGGCCCAAGTAGGGTGATCACTCAGCCAATCTCACCCAATTCAGACAGTGGGCAATTGGAGAAGTTATATGACATAAATCCCCTGTAGAAAGTGGCACATTTTGTGCACTTAAATTAGAACAGTGAGTGAATATTTGAGAGCCATTAGAACATTATTCTCTGCTCTTCTTGCTCCTACCTGGATGCTGGTGCTACTGCTGTCAGGAGGGTGGAAGCCAAATACTTTCTTTAAAACATTACATAGGTACCGTTCTTTAGTATGCCATAGGTTTAACTCCTTCAGTTGTAGAGTGAGCAAAGTGGTAGTTTATTATTTCTTTGTCAATTATCTAATTTGATTCCCAAGTAATAAAAAGCCCACAGTGTTAACCTAAGGTTAAAGAATGATGCAACATCAGGTAGATATGGACGGAACTAAACCTGGAACCAAGATCTGAATCCTTTGAGTTGGTCATAGGCCTTGCCTATCTTTTCACAACCAAGAGGTTGCCAGAGGTGCCACAAATTGTCTGATAAGCACTTTGGGTAACGAAATCACAGTAATTTTCTCTGTAAACTCTCATAGCACTTATTCTTCATTCCACTCATTTCTCATATCTTAGCTAAGTTAAATTAGTAACTTTTCATGTAGTTAGGTCTTGATGATCAATTTCCTTAAATTACAAAGCCCATCTGTTATGGTTGATACATTGTGTCAACTTGGGGAGTCTAGAGGTGTAGCTGAGTGATTCAGCAGGAAGCCAGGGTGCTTACTTTGTATACATCCTGAGCCTGTGGAGGAGGAGGGCATGCAGGCTGTGAGAGCTACACGCCCCCTGGGTGGGGGTAGGCTGTTTACAATGTAAGAGAAGAGGCTGCTTGCAGCCATTCCTCCCTTTGCTCTGGTTTTTGCTGTGTTCTGCCGCCACGAACAGTTTGCCCTCTGCCATGTGCCACTCTGCCTCTGAAGCAGCCAAGTATGGACTGAAACCTCCACAAACTGTAAGCTAAGTAAACCTTTCCTTCCTTCATTTTGGGTGTTGAGTATTTTGTCTCAGCAACCAGATAAAAGTAACCAAGACACCATCTCAGGATGTCTGGCTTGGCAATACTCCCATGCAAGACACCAAACCTGTGTGTTTTGTCTGTTCTACATCTCTGCTCTCCCTCTAGTAATAAGACCCACTTCTCTCAGAAGTTCCCTCCTTCACTTGAAATTGTTCTGGTAAAACTGCCAATCACAGCATCCAATCTTCTTGGCCCTTTTTATCTCCTATAGGCCACTATACTTAGCCTATGATTGGTATCTGCTCAAGGCTGGTTAATAAAACTCATCCCTAGGATTTTATATAAAGGTAAGGAGAACACAGTTTTTTCCTCTGGGATTTCTAAGCTGGAGGCCACAGATGGTTAGATCTATTTGCAACCATGCCCCTCTTTCCCAGCTGCTGAAGTAAACCTGACTGCAACAGTCAACAATCAAGCTAACTCAGTAGGGAGAGTAGGCACGACAAACTGATAGTCTGCTGCCAGATCTTCCTCCAATCTTTCTGTTTAAAGGGACAAGAAATTCAACTTTATGCACAGTCTGTTCTGAATTATGTTTCTGTCACCTGCAGCTGAAAGGATGTTTGGGGGCACAGGCTCTTTCCCACTAGAGTGCTAGAGCCATAAAGCTACAAGTACCAGGGTAGAGAAGGACATATACTGGGGCTGGGGATATAGCTCAGTGGAATAAGCGCTTGCCTAGCAAGCGCAGGGTCCTGAGTTCGATTCCCAGTACCGCAAAAAAAAAAAAAAAAAGAGAAGGGCATATACTGTACTGCAAAGGCTTAACACTGTGTAGACAATCACGGAAGATTTTCTAGAAGGAAATGTGCATAAGCACAGACCACAGAATGCTGAACTTCATAAAAGTGTGATGCTAATACAGACTGTTGGTACCCTTTATGCTTAAATGAGATGTAAATCTGTAATTACAATCAATTTTCTCATGTACTACATATATCTATAATATTCCTACATTTATATGTCCTTTTCTATGTCACTAGCTACTAATTAAAGGGTACAGTTTCTTTCACTTGGTTATTAAGATATTAGAGACATTTACTATCTTCCACATTTGAAAGATACCCAAATAGAGGCAAGAGTGAAATGAACTCACATTTACTTGAATGTCCTCAATGTTATAATAGGTATAAATATTTCATTAAAACTTTCCGATAACCTAAAAGATACATACTAATAGTCTTATTTACTTGTAAAGAAACAGATTGGAAGGCTAAATACTCTATCCAACGCACATAACTGGATTCTAACATGCATCTTTTCACACTAGACACCCTTGTAGAGACAAGCAACTTTAAATAGGGAAAAGCTGGTAAGGCTATCTAACAGGAAGAATCATATCTAATGCTATTAAACATTAGAATAAAGGAAAATAAAGTCACTTACCCAGTATATCTTTATGAGTATAAAAGCGTGTCTTAAATGGCTTGTATTCATGGATCCTTTTGAAGGTTTCCCCAAAAGGAGCTGGTGGAACTATTTTATTACAAACGGCACAGCAAACAAAGCTTGTGTAATTTGAGTTTCTGATCATAGTTAAGTTTCAGATGTCTTCTACTATTTAGTTAAGCTAATCTTAGGATCAGCAAAAGTAGTGTTAAAAGAAGCTAGACATTTAAGCTCAAAGAGGTTCAGAACTTTAGGATAATACTAGAAGCTGGTAAGGACAAAATGATTTACCATAAATTCTGTGTCTAACATTAAAGAATGGTACTAAAAGCCTCTCTCATACAAAATATGGGCATTGGATTTGAGGAGCTGTAAGCAAGTGCTCCCTTTTAGTATTAGCAGTAAGTTGTTACCTTACCTAGCAACTGTTGCTAGGTAACACAAGCTTTGCTCATAAAAGCAACATGAAATTAAATGACAAAGGTGGCAGGATGCAGCCACTGCATTTTCCTGATAGCTTCTGTATTCGTTTCCCATGGCCACTGCAATAAAGTAATGCAATCTTCATAGCTTCAACTTAACACAAATGTATTTTCTTGAATTTCTGGAAGTCAGAGTCCAACATTAGTCTTTTAGAGCTAAAATCAGGAGGGCCGTTCCTTCTGGAAACTTTAGCAGAGAATATTTCCTTACTTTTGCAGCTTCTAAAATCATCTGCATTCCTCACATCAATAGCTTTTTCTTCTTCTGCTTCCATGGTGACATCGTCTCGTCTCATCTCCTATCCATAATGACCTGTGTGAAATGCCGAGCCCATCTAGAAAAATCCTCCACTTTGATCACATCTGCAAAGTTCCTTTTGCCATAGAAAGTAACATAGTCATTGGTCCTAGAGATGGGGATGGACATCTTTGAAAAGGAGGGAAGCATTGATCAACCAGCCATACTTTGTTTTAAATAGGTATTTTAAAGAATGAATTTATTTTGTAGCCAAAAGTGGAAAGAGTTTCTTAATTATTTTCAGGTTATGTACACATGTGATGTTTTACTGCTTTGGCAAAAAAATTGCAAAATATCATGGTATTTTAAAGGAAAAATTACTTCCATTTAGTCACTATTCAAAATTACAAAGCCTGATTTTTGTTGTTTTGTTTTGTGATACCAGGGATTGAATCCAAAGAACGCCGAGCTATATCAACAGCCCCCTTTTAAAATTTTCCTTAGAGATAGGGTCTCGATAGGTTGCTGGGGTTGGCCTTGAACATGTGATCCTCCTGCCTTCGTTTCCTGAGTGGCTAGCTTCAAATGACAGTTAACTAATTTATTCCTATAATTTTAGAGAAATAGCCTTAGAGATTCTGCCTCATACAAACATCTGTGCAAATGACTACATCAAGTGGCTGAATTTTTAAAAACCACCTAATGATGTCATATAAGCACCTGGTAGGCAGGACAGCTTTTTAATAATGAATCAATGCTATTGATGAAATTAATTTCAACAACAGAACTCCCAAAGTGAAGCCAGCAAATAGGGAAAATTAGGAAGACAGGGCACAGGCTCTAAACAGCTAATCTGAGGTAAACAAGTCAGGGCTTGGCTTAAGTGAGTTAATATCCCAAAGCACCCAAATAATTAACCGACCTTCAGGGCCTAATGGAACAAGTCCTTAGCCAAATGAAAGAGACCTCGGAAGAAGTAAAATGCACATGAAGCAGCTTGTTTTCTGGACCTCAAAGGCCTACCTGCAGCCAGGGGCATCCCTGTTTTCTGTCACATACACTGGTCCCAAACACCGTATAAAAGGGAATGGACTTAAACATCTGTGGTGTTTAGCGCGTCTCCAACACTCAGGGAGCCCTTTTCTTTTATTCTTTCTAATAAACACGCATTTGGCCATTCCCCACTGCTTGCTGTTTTGTTGGTTTCAAACTTTACTGTCCCAAAACAAGGACCTGAGAGCTAGAGGGAGCTGGTTACATGAGGCCCTGGGCTGTGTCACAAAGTTACCCTCTAATTCCTCTGTGCATCACATTTATCTTAAGTCACATGAACTGTTACGTGACTGAAGACCTATCATGGTGTCAGGTTCAACTTCAAGATGATCAGTTGGGACTGGGAGGGGGATTAAAAAGAGACAAATCCCTACTGAAAACTCAGACCACTGCATCCACCCAGTTAATTATCTGGGTTGAGAACAGAGGCCATCTATGTCTAAGATTTTCCTAACCTTGGAAATTCTTGCCCAGAAGAAGGGTAATAAACTGGTCCTGATTTGCTTGAGACTGTCCTTGTTTTAAAACTGAAAGTCAGCTGGATGTGGTGGCACAAACCCATTAATCCCAGCACTGGGAGAGGTTGAGCCTGGGCAACTGTGATTGAGAGAGACCCTATCTCTTAAAAAAATTTTTAAAGGGCTGGGGACACAGCTCAGTGCAAAGGCAATCTCTGGTACTTGCCAAACAGACAAAACAACAACAAAAATATTGAAAGTCCTGCGTCACAAGAAACCTTTAGTGCCTGGCAAACCAGAAAGGCTGATCACCCTATGGAGCATAAAGCTGTAAAACCAATCAGTAACTTCAATGTTTGTGTTAGGGAATTTTTGAAAGCCAACTTATCAATGGAACAGCTGACATCAGGTTTGTGCACACTCGAGCCAGTTCCCACAATGAAAGACCTTTCTTTAGCCATTTGAACTCAGACTGCAAATATCTTCCCAAGACCATTCCCTTCTTAAGCGCAACTGACTGTCAAAGTGGCATTTTCCCTTAGTGCTATAGGTTTAAAACTTAACATTGATCAGCAGGAGATTGAGATGGTCTTTGGAGGGAGTTAGCAGTTAATCCTTCACACTATTTTGCTTCAAAATATAGGAGTGTTTCTGTACCTAAGACCTGAATGTCTTACATTTAAGGGCTTATGTGGCTGCTTACCCATTATTGGACATATGAGGATGTATAGTGAAAAGATCTTTAGACTTTGGAACAAGGAAATACAGGTCCCTGTCCTGAATAAGAATCACTGTGATTCCAGGTAAATCTGAATGATTCTCAGCCTGTTTTTCTGACTGAAAACTGACAGAACTAGACCAGTTGAAATCCAAGGTCCAAAACCCTATGATTATTTCAAAGGGTATTTCACTTTTTCTGGTTAATGCCCTCATTCTACAGAGAACAGATGAAAACACCCATACATACCTCGGCATCCTTTGACCTTCCGCATTTATAAAATCTGTGTTACAACCTATGACCACCCTAAAGAAAAGATTATAACTAGGTACTTGTTCCTAAAATTCAGTGTGATTTCTCCCTCACACTGGTCTTCATGCTTCTATGCATGCTTGACTGTATCCATGGTCATCTTTGCTCCTAAACACAGATCTTACATAGCTTAAGTGTGTTGGAGTTTCTCTTGATAGTTCACCCAACTAGTATCTCCTCTGACATGACACTGAACATCAACTTCTTTTGTTGACTAGTAAAAGAATTCTAAAGCATGAAAAGATGACATTAAACCTATAAGGTAAAAACAGAAGAACCCTGTATCTTTGGCAACAAAATACACCAGGAAAACCAAAGATATTTAAATTAACAGGATTTTTTTTAACCCTATAAATGCATTTTAAACTACATGAAGTATACTACATGGAGAAGTATAGCAATGAAACATTTAGAGCTCAGTGGTAAACATTTCATTTAGAACCACATATATAAACTTAGTTAAACTCTTTAATGTCTATAAATTAGACATAATTCTACCTTCATGTACCCTGCAAAACCACAATAAAGTACTAGAAATTATTAACATTATGATGATAAACTCTGCCTGTGCTATTATTATTATTTGGTAATAACAAATGAAACAAAATTTCAGAGATGAGATTTACGGTCGATTGTGAATTACAGTGATTTGGAGAATGGGTTAAATGCATGTACCTAGAAATGAACAGGTCCGAACCCTATTAGAAAGATTTAAATTATATTAGGTGAACCTAGTATGATAAGGAGACCTTATATCTTATTTATGACTAGTTCTAGTTTTTAACCACAAAAACATTTTGTAACACTGATTCACAAAATTTAAAATAAGTAATATTTAGTTGTAGTTAAAGATATCATGCCTCAGTATCGTACACTTAAATACTTTTTATTCTCGTTTAACCATGATTTTGGTAACTCGGGGGGGTATCTTCTCAATTAAAATTCTGAACCAAAAACAGCTGAAAAAGAAACCAAACTGCTCGAACTCTCTGTAACGATAAACTGTATAAAAACTGTTACAGCCAGTTGTTTTTATTTCTCGTATCTTAATATTGACTCAAGCTTTAAAACTATGATTTCCCTTTCTTTACAAACACAGGTTTTTAATGCCAAGTAGAAAATATATATTTTCTTTGCAGATAACACTAAACTCTTACAGTAGTTGCAAAGGCACAATTTACCTTAAAATGTTTAAATAAAAACCTCATGCAAATTTAACAGCATTGGGTACTTTTATTATACTGAATTTAATAACAAAAACGACTTCCATCCTTCAGGTATAGAATGATTTAATAAAAGAGAAATATTGAGAGGCTCTTTTTACAGAAAAATAATGAGTTTAACAGCTACCGCTGTAAAGTGACAAAATTTACTACAGTGACGTGGTTGCAACTGCTATCTTTTCTCATTAACATATTATTGAACAAGCAAAACAATTCTATACACTCACAAAATCTTTCATTTGAAGATTTCAGAGTTCTTAAGAAAGCTCTATCTGCAGTAAGCAGCAGTTCAATCCCATTTAGATGTTTTCCTCCGCATAGAACTGTGGCCCTCACTATCAATAGCTTCATAGAGGTCTTGTTTATTCTCTTGGGTTGCATGTAGATAACCAATGTAAGCCACACAAAGCGAAAGGGATAACAACCCAAAAGCCATTACAGGTTTGTTCTGTCAAAGAAAAGAATTATAAAGACTCATTAAGCTAATAATTGGAGGAGATTCAAATATCTCTTACACTTTCCTCTTAGCATACCATATCATTATTACACTAGCATTCCAATGGCAATACTTCAATTATAATCATTTATTCTGTTCTTTATTCAATAAGCTCAGCTCCTAATTACTTGCAGACTACAGAAGACTCCTGCATCTCCTCTTCAGCATTTTTCCTCTCTAAAGCCTGGATATTTAAGATCTCCACCCTCGGCAAGGTGGAGGAATGAGGCATAGACATTGGTCTGGTACACAATCTTAAACGGTATCTGTGTGATGTGTAAAAGGTGCTTAACTTTGCTGGGCCCAAATCTCAAATTACTGTATTTTATTAGGAAGTGAAAAATAAAACAGACATACTACTTGTGTTGTCCAAGACATGGATAAGTGTCAAAAAGCTTTCTATAACCTATATTAGGCACAGCAATAATAACATATATGCAGTTTTCTTGAAACCTACTTTATTTCCTCAAAAATTTAGTAATTAGAATAGAAATTAGCCTGTTATGACACTGATGTAGTGCTAGAAAATCCAAGATCCTAGGAAGCAAAGTGATGGAGCCTTGAATTGTGTGTGAGGGGGGAGGCTTTTAAAAAATAGGAAAGCTTCCAAGCTTCCAGAGAACTGTTCTGCCCATCATACTTCGTGATTCCTGAACCTGGGATGCAGCTTCCACCTTCTACGTGGTCTATACTCAACAAACTGGCCTTTCTTTGGGTTAGTGTTGCATGGTAGTGATACACAGTACTTCCTGCTTCTGTCTCCATACCTGCTGTATGACAGCAAACTTATCCACAGAGTGTATCTTCCTAGACCCCCAGTGGATGCTTGAAATCATAGGCAGTACCAAGCCCTATACAGTATAAACTATATTTTTTCTATACACATTCATCTATAATAATTTCATTTATGTATGAGCCACAGGGAGAATAACAATGAAATAATAGAATCACATCAATATACCATAAGCAAAGTTATGTGAATATAGTTTCTCTCTTCAAAATAAATGTTAGTATTTTCAAACCATGGTTGACAGTAGGTAATTGAAAAGCGAAAATGTAGACAGGGGACATTGCTTTACTATTTTAAGCCTTAATTGCAAAACAATAAGGGTCAATCTTTTGTAGTTGGAAGACTATCTAAGGAAGGTCAGGGCAGTTTAATTTTCAATTTGTGAAATGTTTTTATCATTTGATAGAAGACATTAATGTTCTTAAAACACTCTACCTTGGTTTGATGATGTATATTGACCTCCTTTAAAATAATTTACACTAGCAACTGTTACTAAAATTCTAGTAGTCAATATACTCAAATATCATTTAATAATTTGATTTCTCTTACATTTGCTAAAAAATATAGTCACTGATTCATAAAATGAAGTCAAATAAAGGGTTGGGGATATGCTTAGGGCCACAAGTGCCTGCCTGCAAGCACAAAGTCCTGAGTTTGATTACTGGTATTAAAAAAAAAAATCAAATATAGTCACTAATTTGTAACAAGAGTCTAAATGACAAGCTAGCTCTATAACAGTATACGAATCTGTCTTGGAATTTTTCACAAAATGCCCTTAATTATTAGATAATGACAGTAAAGGCTGGCATTGCAGTTGCTAAAATTATCATACTGTCATTTTGGTTTATTTCAATGGGAAGGCCTTATTTTTACATAGTGGTACTTGACCAAATAATAAAAATTGCCTTCAAATTAATGCAACAATTAAACTAGTATGTTAGAGAAGTTGCTCCATTGTACTACAACCATTTTCCATAATTCCCAAACTCCTTTCAGATAGTTCATGTGTCCTTATACGAGAAACAGCATTTAAAAATTTTCCTGGATGTGGTTTTACTCATAAAGGGGTCAACATAAAATATCTATGACAAAATCAAATGCTGCTGGGAAATAAGAACTAATTCTAGTAGCCTGATTAGATATAAAGTCTTATCCTGGATATAATTCTTACAGGTTTAATGAAGAGCTCTGGATTTATAGCTCGAAATAATGTCGTTGTGCGCACCCCTCTGAGTCCTGGGTTTCGAAAGTCTTTTTCTTTGGGTGGTTCTTGTTTAGCTGCTGGAGGCTCAGGTGTTGAAGACATCTTGACTAATGATGATTACCTAAAAAGAACACAATGTATTTCCTTCATAACTGTTTGATAAACTTCAAAAAAATCATTCTTGTACTCATTCTGCTTTTAAATTCCACTCACCCAAAATGACTGTCAAATTTTATTTTGTATAATGCATACTTTGTAAGTGGTGCTTTTTGTTTGGTAAAATGGTTATTTTATTTTTCATCTCTTAAACCACTGAGACAGGCAAAAGTCCAGAGACTGTTTTATTGGTCTGAGTCACATTATAACCTGTTACGCAAAACCAGGGCTTTGGGTAAGAGGCCCGTGGGCAATCTACTCCTTTATTTCCTGCCATTTTAATTTTTCCTTACCTTCTGACAGCTCTTTCATAAAACCCAGGGGAAGTCCTACCGCTCCTTTGCTTAGCATCTGCTCATATAGCTTCATCCCTACCCCACTTTTCCCTCGTCCTTCTCTAACTGGTCAACCAAGCACTTACTACCCCAAGCAGCAGGTATTTCTACTCAGTTCACTCCTTTACCTATCAGCAACTTTCTAGGAAGGACAAGTTCTACTATCTCCTTAATCTAAATATTATGTTTTCTTAGTTATTCTAAATCTAGCCTGTTAAATGCAGTGTGTCTTTTTCTTTTTTCTCCTAGTTGGATTGCCAACAATTTGACAATACTCTTCCAAGTATTCCTGCCCTCTTTCCCAGTCGGAGGTGGACGCTGGGAGGAGGGAGAACAATAAACCACCCAAAGCCTAAAATTAATGATGTAGTAAAACTCCTTGGGGAAATATTGCAACTTTCTGTGCAATAAATGTTATGAAGAATCAAACATGATGCTTTGTACAAGTATTCTTTATTTACCAAGACTTTTTTTCACCAAGTCTTCTGTTCAACAGACTTTCAAAGTAGTTATTTTTGTAACTTTAGAGTTAGGAAGAACATTAAGAACTCAGCTTTTCAAAACACTATATTGCACTGATCACTAAACATTCACCAATACTACTTATTTGGGTACCTCAGAAGAAACACCTGCTTGAAAGGGAAGAAAGTCTCTACTTTCTGCAGTTGGAAAGGCTTTGAGAGATGTTTGTCATTGGCTATTCCATCACTTACCCTCATGCATACTACAGTTATCATTGCCAGTGTCTTCATCATGACCACCATGGCTTTCTGGTTCCAATTCCACATCTGTGAGTCCACCTGTAGCAATTTCAGGATTTGCTAACTCTTGGGAAAAAAACCTGCCACCTGCAGCCACGTCTTCATACTAAACTGGTTTGGGACACCAGTGACAGTAACAGTTGAATGCTAAATTGACTCAAATACCACCTTGAATTGCAGTCCTTTTCCGGCTGTACTTCAGAGAATTCCACAGGAATTAGGCACTTTGTCTGCCAACATTTCCCTACTGTAGATGACTTTATAGACCACCGTGTCTAAAATCATGTCAGTAGCTTGCTTCATGGGGACCTTGTTCTCTTTTCTCGTCTATGTTTAGGAAGTTGTTCCTACAACTGGTTTCAGTAGTGAACCTTCACTGTGTGAATCATACCCTGATCTGAAGATTGCAGAATGGCTGTGCAATTTAATTGGGGAAACTCAATACATATATGATTCAAACATGGGACTATGTTGTGGGTGAAGCAACTGTCTTATCAGAAAGAGGACACTTCATTTTGCACCTTTCATTCATTAATAAATCCATCATCCTTTAGACATATTTGCTGGGTTGGCTGGTAATCACCAGGAAACAAACGAACATTTTGAAGCACTGGGGTTAGCGGACTCCCCAGTGATAAATGGGCTAAGACGCATCACAGCAGAATAGAACAAACCAGCTATCTACTTTCTTTGCAAGTCCACCTCTGCAGCCCATGATGAGGTAAATGTACAGTATGACTATCCTATCAGCATTTAAAATACATTCAAGCTGTAACCAGCAATTGTGTTTTTTTCTCTTGTACACAAATTACTAATTTTTAAAAACATTTTGTCTTCACTACAGGCAACTTCTGAAATAATATCATAACATGCCTGTTATTTGTTCAGTCAGCCTACACATGTTTGAAACTCATCATGGCCAAAGTTGACAAAACTCCAATACTTTCTGTAACACAAATAGTACATTGAAATGTCCATTTCTCACATATACTTTCTTGATAACACACAAGATTGCTACAAAGGAAATCTCACATGAACTTCTGTTTCAGGCTCTGGATCTTTTTACCCTTGGCTTGTATCAGGGTTCACTAGAGAAAGATTTAGTATAAAAAATAAATATAATACACACAGACACAAACACAGACACACATGGACTTTAAGATCGGCTTACAATGAACGGCTGCCTGCAGAGTCGGGTGTGGAAGAATGCAAAAAGGCCACTTATGTGCTGGAGAGCTGGAGGATCCAGTCAGAGGTTGAAGACTTGGAGTTCACTGCAGAGTCATGTGATAACGATATGAGGAAACTAGAGAGTGTGTGCTGGAGGCCTGGAAATGGACATCCAAAGGTGACAGTCAAGACTGGGAGCCTCTGAAGCAGCAGAAGTGAGACTCTGGCTTCTTTTTCCACCAGGGCACCAGCTCATTGGTCAGTGCTGCCCACACCCAGTGGGGGGCGGGTCTTTCCTCGCAGGTAACTCTCCATCACCCAGGAAGAGCCAGAACTGTGCGAAACCAAGCTGGTAACAGTTAACTACCCCATGGCTCAAGCTTTCAAAAATGTGGATCACGCGGGGAAAGTAACGTCAAACGCCTTCTCCGTTTCTCCTGCCTGTGGCAGTAACCTACTGCTTCCATTGTCTTTTTATTTTTCCCCTGTGAAAACTGCTGGTGTTTCATTTCCCCATTTAACCACGAGAGGATGGTGCACATAAATGTATTTAAAATTTAAGGAACAAATGCCAGTTTCCAAGTACCCAAGCTAGGTGTGAGTGATGTTTCTCTTTGTATTCAAATTTTATTTGAGTTAGAAAGTGAGGAAAGAGAGAAATGCAAAATGAAGCAATCAAAATGGAAGCTGTGTTTTAGTCTGTTAACAGGCCATATCTATAAGAAACATTAAGAGTTAATAAACATCCGCCTTGTTAGGACTGAATCACAGCCTCAGTTTACCACTGTTGGGGCATTAGCTAAAACTACAAGGAAGGCCTGAAATAACGCAAACATATAAAGGTTAAAGTTACTCTAACCAGAAGGAAACACATTTTCCCTTCATTATTGGAAAACAGCTGCATTTAATTAAAACAAAAATATCCTGTAGAAAATGGGTCAAAGGTACATTATATAGAGTACAAATTACAGGGGACAGAAAGGCCCTCAGAGCAGAGTTTATCATGTATACTATATGTGGATGAAAATATACCAGGAATTTAGGGATAAAATTTCATTAAAGTTGGGTATTCCTTACTTGAAATAGTTGGGACTACAAGTATTTCAATTTTATTTGTACTTTGGAATACGTATTAAGATATCTGGAGGAAGAAGACCCAAGTCTAAACACAAAATTCATTGATGTTTCACATATACCAAATATACATAATTTTACACAGTATTTTTAATAACTTTTGTATATAAAATAAAGTTTGTGCACACTGACCCATTAGAAAGCAAAGGTGTTACTATCCCTGCTACCCACTGAACAATCTGGTTGTTTGGCATCACCATCATTTTTTATTCTGAATGCATACACTACTAGTAAGGAATCACTTTCTCACACATGTATGCAGTTAGTAAAAAGTATGACATACCATTAATACAAGACAAAGAATAACGTGTTCACCGTAAGCAGGTAGCAGAGCAGCATCTCCACAACTCTTTTGTCAGCTATCAGACAGCAGCACTTTTCAATTAACACCTGTAGTGTTGTTTAAATAGCCACTGTACACTATTTTCTTTCACTGTGTTACATGAGAGGAAACATCAGAAGCAGGGACCAGGAAGTGAGTCCTCTAGGGATGAGGAAGCATTGTGTTGAATGTCTTTTTTCTGTTTCCTCCAGTGTCATCTTCCTTATTAGCAACAGTTTTTGTCTTAGAAGTCTCTTTGATTTTATAAAGTGACGTGACTTCTTGTTCCGTTATGAATGCCCACTGCTCAAGTCCTTCAATAGGCCCATCACACAATTTCACCATGTCATCTGTTGGCACTTTTCTAAAGTGCTGACGTCACCATCTTCATAATGATTATTATCTTGTTCAGCTTGATTCACAACTATTTTGGCTATTTCACCACTAGCCAATGAATGAACAACTGGAGCCTGATTCTTGATGTTAAAAACTTTTTCAATGAATCCCTCTGCTGCTTTGTGATCAACAGATGGTTTATTACTACAAAGCTTTAAAAATTTAATGCCATGTTTTTTCTTAAATTTTTGTAACCAGCCTGTTGAATACTCATAGTTCCCTTCTATTTTCAATTCATCATGATAGATCTTTGCTTGTTTCATGATCAGCATACCATTTAGTGGCATGTGGTCACTGCGACATTGATGAATCCACTCTTTCAATACACAATCAAGATCTTCATTTTTAGCTTTATGCAGTGTTTTCCTATTTTTCATTAACTTTGGTTCATCACTTTCAGCATAAAACTTTAACAGTTTATCCTTCTGTTTCTTCAGGTCATATATGGTGGTCATTCCAACATCATACTCTTCGGTAAGTCATTTCACACTTTCACCGCTGTCCAGTTTTTCCAAGAGCACGACTTTCTGTGCTATAGATAAACACAGATACTTTCTCTTTTTCCTATCTCTGTTGCCCACAGGGATATCTGTAGGTCTGTTTGATGTTTTCAGCAATATCTTTATACCACAGAGAAGAGAATAAGCAAAAAAATCACAGCGAGTGATGCACACAGACAGTGGCCTCATGTGGGGCCTCGTGAGGAACCTGACCTTGACATGCTGGGCTTTTGCACAAGCCATTTGATCACTCTCTGAGGGTGTGCTTCTGTGGGACAATCTGGGCATGTGCAGAAAAGATATGTTACAGCTGAAGGTGACTTGGTGGGCCTTTTCTTCCTCAGAGACACTGAATAAACTGCATGTTGTATACTTGTGTCTTAACTGTAAACTGTCACATGAGGTCAAGTGTGGAATTTTCTACCTGTGGCATCATGCTGGCACTCAAAAAAGTTACAGGTTTTGACATATTTTGCATTTCAGATTTTCAGATTAGGAATGCTGAACCTATATTTTACAATTAAAGGAATGCAGTGATGTCAACTGGGAAGAGATTCATGTTATAAAAAATACAGTATGTCTATGAAAAAACTATCTAATTGTAACTTGAATTGTAATAACGTATATTCAGTTGCAAAATGCCTTGATTTTCTTTTTTTCCTTAGGAATCCTACATTTCCTCTGTAATCAATCAGAAAAATAAGCACTAAAGGTAGTATTTACACTGAGCTTCCAAACATCCACATTCATCTTAATAAGGTACTATTTATGTTAAATGGGATAATTACACGGTACTCACACTGCAAACCCAGAAATATATTTTCAAGATCTAAATACACCACAATTTTCATTACTTGTGATGCTTTCTGGGAAGCATAACAGTAAAATTTTATTAGAAGTGGCATAAGAGAACTCAGTTTGACACTTCTTTTATTTCACCTTCTCTTTTTATGAACCAAGCACTGAAAGTGTTAGAATAGTTCTCCCTAAACTGAATACATCTATCAAATGAGGAATCTTTAATAACTATGTATACTTTCAATAAAAATAGACTACTCAAGCCCAGAAGCATGTTACTAGTAATAACTTGTTATATACAATTACAAAAAATAAAAACAACAAAAAATGTTTTCAGATAAAAAAAGTTCTTGTCTATTTATTAATATGCCTGGCCCATAGAGAGATACATGTACAACTGGAGTGGAAATTAAAAATATGCTGGTTAAATAAGAATGTAAAATACGAAATCTTACCTGTTTCTTCAAAGATGTGTAAATTATCAGTACTTTATGGGAAAACAAATCTTTATTTCAACAAATAAGCTTTTCATCTACTAGTAAAAGCTACATGACTATTTTCAAGTGCAGAACTAATTTAAGTTCTGTTATTAAAAGCTGCACAACCGTAAGTTCAAAGAGCAAAAACTTATTTTGACATTACACTCCAATGAACTAATCTAAGACAAAAACAGTCTACATCAAGGACAGTTCCATTAGAATTGCAAGATGAAATTCTACTCTCCTCTAAAATGCTACACAGACACACACATACACACCTATATACTACATAAATCAGGTTCTTAATCATGAGAAAAAAGCCATGTCTTCTGTCACCTTCTCCAACTTTTCCCCTCCCGCACTAGGTAGAATTCATTTTTTTGCACATAACCTCGACCAATCTCTAGATATACGCACTTTGAAGATGTTTAAGATGGATTTTAAAACCTCCTTTATTGTGTTAAAAGAGAACCACAGGCAGATACAGGTTAGCAGGGATGGTGAGAAAGACCAACTTGCAAAATAATAAATTTGGTACTATTGGCTATGTGACCTGTCCAGGCACCCTTATTATTTCTTCATTTTTCCATGTACTACTTCTTGTTTTACTCATAAATAAGAACCTATTTTTCATATGTGTGTGTATATATATAGTTTTTGTTTATTAGTATATAGAGAGAAAGAAAAAAATTTTTTCATACATTTCTATGAAAAAGATCAAGTTACATTTATTTCAAATGCCCGTCTCTGGTAAGTCTTTACTTTTTTCTTCTGTCCACCTACCTGTGAAGGAAACATGCACTGGGAAAAAGAAGGAAAGGTGAAGAACTGTCCCTTTACACTGCTCCCTGTATTTATATCTTAAAGCATGAGATTGCTCCCCCGTATCTCCAGAATTAATATCACCTATATGAGAAAGCTGTACCAGATAGGCCTAGAATGATTTCCTTAAGTAAAATTCCTGCTGGGGGAGGGGTGATCCAGACAGTATAGAAGTAACTGACATTAAATGATTCACTAGCATAAAATTGGTACAAGTATCCATATACTGGTCAATACTGTACATGAAAATTAGATCAAGATATAGAGAACATAAGAATTACTTTGGAGGGGAAAAATTCCATTTTCAAACATACATTTTAAAAATAAAAGACAAGTCAAACAAAATGATCAGAAATTACAGAACATGAACAAGTAGGAAATGTATCAATACTCAAATCCCTTGACAAGACTCAGGGAATTCAGACTGGACAAAATATTTTAAGGAGAGCTTACATACACCTATCATTTTAGTTTCACATAACATTATCAATACTTAAAGTCTGGGGCAGAACATCTTAAAATAATTAGTACAAAGAGGTTTGGGATGGAATTATGGGACTTTCTGGCTTGAGGGAATTGAGCACAGCCTCAGATCCCAACCTTGTTTCTTGTAAACTGTGTTATTTATGATCCTGTTATCACCTTTATAATAGGTGTAGTACTGTCTATTGCACATGGATATAGACTAAATAAGGTAAAGGGTGGATGTTCAGAAAATGGTCACTATTGTCATCTCCACTGTCCCGTCCAAACCCATGCCCTCCTTTAAACCAACCCAGATTTAGAGGTTGTGGCTCTGCCAGAAGAGCGGCATAACCCAGGTCTTCTCCAGATTTCCAGCACCCTATTCCATCACCTCAGCCAATCGCACTCCTAAACTGGAAAAAGGTCTTATAAAAGGTGTTTATAAATTAGAAGAGTTGAGACACAACATTAATAAACGCTTAAGTTTCAAAAGTTGGTCCTATTGTTGTTTTTAATGTAAAATATGATGTTTAAAAGATCTTTGGATCTCTTGAACGTAGCTGAAAACAGGGAGGCTGTGTCGGGGCCGAGGCCTGCAGCACCTGGCGCGCCCTCGTCGCCACGGTACCACCCCGCGCGGGTTACTGAACACCTTCTCACGGCTGGCCGCACCGAAGCCTCCACGACAAACCACAGCCAGTTTAGTTCCTGACATGTACGCTACAGGACTGAAAAGGCATTCACTGTCGGCGCAGTTACAAAAAGGAAAAGGGCATCTCGTGGAAACGAGAACCGTATTCCTCTAGGCGTCTGGGAAACTACGGAACGGGCGGGCTCCGTGCGCCGGAAGCGGCTCTGCGGGACCAGCGATCTCCGCGAAGTGCAGCGCGGCGACCGGGGCCCCAAAGGGCACACTGAGGCCCAGCGCGCCGGAGTCAGCGGCACTGGGCAGTGAGGTCGGTCAGGAAACCGCTCTGCCCGCCTCAGACTGGGCCCCCGCCACCTGAAGCTGACCGCCACCGGTAATCTCCCGCGCTCACCTCACTGCCCTCTCCAGCGCTCGCCTCGCCCCCGCCGAGGAGAGAGCGGCCGGGCGCGCCCGAGTCGGAGTTCGTTCGCCACAGCGCCGCCCACAGCCGGGAGGCCGCAGCGCGGGGAAGGTGGACTGGGCCGACCAGCTCTCTCCTCAAACTCTGCAGCTTGGTCTTGGGCCCTGGGCTTCTCCGGGCTGTAGTGTGCTAGAGATGTTTCTGTTTTCTTTTCCTTTTGACGTTTTGTTTTCAGCCTCTCAGATACAAACAACGTTTCAGTTTTGCGTGTCTGTTTTGTAAAAATAAAAAGAGACGTCTCCAAGAGATACATATTTATTTTAAAGGAATTTGAAAACGTTTTGCTCTGGTAAGCAAGGCTTAGGTCCGGACTCCACCTATTTGTTTGTTTGTTTGTTTATTTATTTATTGACTTTTTGAGACAGGTTCTCGCTCTTCAGTTCAGGCTGGCCTTGAGCTCACTTTGTCGCCCAGGCTGGCCTGGAGCTCTCAACCATCCTCCTGCCTCAGCCTCCGAGTGCTGGCATGCACCACCACACCGGGCTCCAACCTTACTTTAGAGGCAGGGTAATTTAAGTGTACAGCGAATCCTCTGCCATTCTGTTAGGGCCTTGAGATTCTAAGACACAATATGTATGAAGCTGTGGTTGAGACAGCAATAGGTATGCATGCTGGCTTGCACATTGTTGATGTTTAAGTTTGTTGGGATACAAGTTACATTGGAACAAAATACAATAGCGGGTATCCAATGTTTGTCATGTATTTATGTAAAACTTTGGCAAATGGATTTTTAATTTAAAATGTGTTCTTTCAAGTAAAATTAAATTTACATTTGATTTGAGCTGTAATTGTGTGTGTGTGTGTGTGTGTGTGTGTGTGTGTTACTGGGGACTGAATCTGGGGCCTTCAACTACATCCTACATATCCAGCTCCTTTCACCCTCTCACCCCCATTTTTTTCAGACAGGGTGCATGAAATTGTTCAAGCGGGTCTCCAGCTCAGGATCCTCCTGCCTCCACCTCTTTAGGAGCTGAGATTACAAGCATATGACACCATGCCCGGCTGATTGGAGGTTTATTTTTTAAAAGTTCATTCACATCTGGTACTGCTAGGCAATCTTCAAACAAAATAAATTAAATTTCCATGAAAAAGCTATTTGCCCCAAAGCTAAGAGCAATTTCAATGCTATAAAACATTGTGTTTAATCGTAAGCAAACCCAAACTTTATCCCTTAGGGTTCTCTTTACTAATCTGTACCTTGCCAAGTACCAGTATGGAAACAAAAGTACCTTTACTGTTGTGATCAATCCAAAGTGATTACATGAAAAAAGTTAATAAAATACAAGAACTTACAAGAAAAGAGCATAAACTGGAGGTAAAGACAACAGAGAAAAGCCAGCAGGCCTTACCAATTTCAGGAATGTGAATACAGCATGAATATGTCTTTTACGATACTGCCAAAGAACTGTTTTGAAGGGTGATGCCTGTCTGCATGCTTTTATAATCTTAATTTTTTTTCTTTTTTTTTTGCGGTACTGGGGATCGAACTCAGGACCCTGCGCTTGCTAGGCAGGCGCTTATTCCACTGAGCTATATCCCCAGCCCCCATATAATCTTAATTTTTAACAGCACCATCATTGTTTAATATATTTGACAGATTCTATATCTAACGGGATTGCGTAAAGCACAGGTGCATCTTTGTAAAAACTTCAAATTTATCAAACTATCTTCATTGGTTCCTTAAGTATGCTCTGGGGATGACTCTGGTAGTCTGGGGTCTCTTCTCAAAGGTCTCTGATCTTTTTTCAAGCAAGATTAGTTTATTTATATGTAATAAAAATCATTCCTTGTCGGTATTTTGTCAAAGGCAGAATTTAAAAAAAGAGTAACACTGACTTTTTAAAACTACTGGAATGCTGAGCCAAAGGAGATGATGCAATGAATGTGGGCCAAGGATATCTGATGCTCTTGAATGAACTGTTAGTTGAGAACTGTAAAAATTAATCATGTTGCAGTAGTTCACAAAAGTAGTCCTGATTCCTCACGCCTCAGTTGTGTTCACACCCTCCCTGGTGAGTATCTTCCTGTTCTCATTCTGGGCTTGGCCTGTTCTCATTCTGGTTAGCTAATATGATATTAACAAATCATTAATGATACAAAAGAGGCTAGAAAAGTGCTTGAACTGTATGCTCCAATAAGCCCCGTGGAGATGAAAAATGGTAGAGCAAAGCCAAGATCGCATTTCCTGAGTCTCTGACTTTGTAGATTTTGTCCAAGGCCTGAGAATTTATGGTTGATACATTGTTAACTTGGGGAGTAGAGAGGCTTGGCTAATACTCAGCAGTTCTGCATCCTGGGATGAAAAGGATGTGACCTTCCCCTTCTGTGATGTTGTTCATTGTGTCTCCATGAGAAGTTTAGAAGGTTAACTGAGTGATTCAGCAGGGAGCCAGGGTGCTTACTTTGTATTCATCCTGAGCCTGTGCAAGAGGAGGGCGTGGAGACTGTGTGAGTGCTACACGCCCCCTGGGTTGGGGTAGCCTGCTTACAATATAAGGGAGGGAAAGAGGCTTGCTCTTCTCTGCCACTCCTCCCTTTTGCTCTTGTTGCTTTACTGTTTTCTACCACGTGCCACTCTGCCTTGGAGCCATCCCAGCATGGACTAAACCCTCCACAAACTGTGAGCTAAATATGCCTTTCCTTCTTTAATTTTGGGTGTCAGGTACTTTGTCTCAGCAACGAGAGAAAAGTAACTTAAGACATTTGATATTAACAAATCACTGATGCAAGAGAGGCTGGAGAAGTGCTTGAATTGTTCCAATAAGCCCTGTGGAGATGAAAAATGGATACAGGAAAGCCAAGATCCCTGACTCTGACTCTGTAGGTTTTGGGCAGAGCCTGAGAATTTTCATTTTTATCAAGTTCTCAGCTAATGCTGGGTGTTCCTATTCCTCAAACTTCACAAAACACTGACCAACATGATAGGGCAGTTTCTTTTCTTTTCCACTTGCCAAATAAGACACTATTGCTTTCTATTAAACAGTTTCTACATTGAGGAGAGGAATGGGTAATGTTTAACTCATTGTAAGAAAAGTCTGAAAATTTAAATTTTGCCCCAAAGCAAAACAGATAAAGGAATCATTTCTAATGGTAGAAATTTAAATATAAATGCTATTAATCATACATCTTCATGGATCATGATCAGTGCAAAGACAATTGAGTGGGACAATTTATTTATGTTTAATGACATTTACCCTGAGAATGTTTCTCAAAAGTCCAAAAAATTCAGAGATTTTAGGAAGATTGTAAGATCTATTCTAATTGTGTTCTTTTAGGGCATAAAATAAATAATTGAGTTAATGAGATTTATAAATTTATATAGTAAATACAATATATAATAATTATACTCCTAGCAGAGTATTCTATTATGCCTGACGTAAAACTGAAAAGTTGCATGTTCAAATAAGGCTATTCTTTGATTATTTTCTATTTTGCCCATTTTCTTACCTTGTTCCTTTTTTAAGTTCAAAAGATGTGAGACCTTCCTCAAGTCATTTAGAAATTATGTGACAGATGGCGTATGGGGTAAAGTTGTTTATAAATTATAGTAAGTGCATTTTATTCACATTAAAGCTGTGACTATGCCAAGGTAGCATAATTTGATGACAAGTAAAGTGCTTTTGTACTAAATTAAGGTAATCTAATGTTAGCCTAAGTGCTTTTCTTGATTAGTGACTGCAGTTGTTAACAATTTATAGCTTGTATGATATTGGAACCTCTCTACACATGTTATGTAAGTAATATAAAACTGTACATTTTTTAAACTTTGGAGAGTTTTATTTTGTTAAGATGTTAAAGAAATAAAATTGCTGGCAAAACACTTGTACCTGGGAAAATTTTACAGCAAAAAGGCTGGAAAATACACAGGAGGGCAATCCCACAAGATTCTCAGGGTTTTCTAACCTAAGCAAGATGAGTTACTTTGTTTCAGATCGCCCAGCTTCTACCACCCACTCCAAGCCACTGGGAATGCGCTGCTTCCCTTTCATCCGTATCTCATGAACATCATAATTTGCATGGTTTCTTCCAAAAGGAAGTATGGGCTTGATAGGCAGGCTGGTAAAAACAAACAAACAAACAAACAAACAAACAAAAAGCTCTACCACTGGTGCATGAACACTTGATAAAATAAGGCAGAGTGGCACAGGCATCTTACAACGGTAAACAAGTGAATCAAAACAAAAAGAGATGGGCTGGGGATATAGCTCAGTGGAATAAGTGCCTGCCTGGCAAGCACGGGGTCCTGAGTTCAATCCCCAGTACTGCAAAAAAAAAAAAAGACTTTGACAGAATTATGCAATTGTGAGGGATATTTTCCTTTTGTTTATTTTTCTTTGATATTACTGGTGCATTTATTTTCAGTAACAATTATTTAAGATAGAAAATAGTGCTAGAATGTAGGCCTTTACCTTGTCCACCTGTAGTTTTTAAAGGAAACTTTTATTTAGTGGAAATATGACATATAAGTAGAAAAATATACAAGTCCTAAATGTATAGCTTGATGCGTTTTCACAAGGAAGGAAACATATTCAGCTACCAACATCCGGAAAAGGAGGTGGCACAGCATCAGCATCTCCGACCCCTTCGTGCCTCTTCTCATTCACTATCCATGCCCTCCTGTTATGCATTAGTCCACTTTCTGTTACTGTAACAAAATATCTGTGATAAACAACTTATAGGAGGAAAATTGTATTTTTGATTAAATTTTCAGAAGCTTCTGTCCATTGTTGGCTGGCTCTGTTGCTTCTGAGCCTGCAGCCAGAAAGAACATCATGGCAGAGAGCACGTGGCGAAGCAAAGATGCTCACCTCGTGCTGGAGAGCAGAGAGAGGAAGGGGCAATGGCTACATTCTTGTGACTAGGTCATTAAACGAACTGGTCGCTAAATGAGGAACTGTATGTAATATGTACATTACAATATTCAGAACAAAGTTATGGTCAAAAGAAAGTCCAACTTGGTGACTTTGCTTTTCTTTGCATAACTCTTACATACACTACAGTAATGTATAACAGATCATAAGACTACAGTACTATACTGTGCAGAACAATCAGCAAAAATTACTGTATAAACAAGGTGTACCATACCAAAAAAAAGAGACACATCTATAAATACAATGTACAGGCTGTACAAAGTAAAAGCATGGGTGATAAGTCCAAGTCACAGGTTGTAAGTCTGAACAGCCTGTGTTGGTTGTAAGTCCAAACAGTTGTTAGGAGCTGGGGATATAGCTCAGTGGAATAAGTGCCTGCCTGGCATGCGCAAGGTCCTGAGTTTGATCCCCAATACCGCCAAAAAAAAAAAAAAAAAGAAAGAAAAGAAAAACAGTTATTAAACAGGTTGGTCATTAAACAAAGAATACCTGTGCAGTTTTCCATTACAGTGAGAATGGAGATTACCTGAATTCAACATGAATTTAACCAATGAGGCTGAGAACTGAGACCACCAGTGTCAATGTTACTCTTTTTATTTCCACATGAAATTCATGCCAGGGAAGAGATGATTGCAGACCATGTATATGATTTATGGTTTGCATCATGAAAATATTACAAACTAATTTTATAAGTTAACAGTTTGCTTATCTAGATAAACAACTCACTTATCAGAACAGTTTGCACTTCATAAAACTCCTCTCCAGACTGTCACCCCACTGTGTCCAACAGTCCTAAAATGTTACATTATGATCTTCACCCACTTCCACTTACGTCCCTACCTTGAAAGACCCGCCTTAAGCCTTATAAATCCCACGCCCTATACTCTTCTCCAATTTCCACTTTTAGAGACACTAATAAGACCGTGTGAACTTTGTTTGACCAGCAGATTTTCTGGTGATCTTTGTGAGGGGAGGTTGAAAAGGCGAATTCAGCCTTCCCTTGGTTACACGACCTCTTGCAAAATCTGCGGTGCTCCAGTCCCTTCCATGAAATGACAAAGTACTTACATGTAACCTGCACACATCTTCCCTCATCTGTGTTACTTTAAATCACTTCCAGATGACCTACAATAGCTAATGGAGTATAAATAGTTGTTATAACTTGTTCTTTACAGGATAATGACAAGAAAAATATCTGTACATGTTTACTATAGACAAAACACTTTCAGCATATTTTTGACAAAATTGGTTGGCTTCACAGATGTAAAACCAGTGAATACAGAGGGATGGTGTCTCCCTATCACACTCTCTCATCAGAAACAGACAAGGAGGCCATTCTGTATATGTAGTTCAGCCTAACTAAATGGACGCTTTATAATAACCATTACAGATTAGTCATAATATATTTGTCTTTCTGTGCGTAGAAACAGGTTTGTTTCTTATAAGATTTGTGTTGGTTTGGGGGATATTTTTGCAAGAAGAACAATACAATACAGGATACATATTTTATATGATTATTTATAATAGTCACCCAAAGAACGATACACAGAAGAGTGCAGGAAATCTGTTCACACACTAAGACCAAGGAATCCAGCTGAGGGCCTGAATCCCATGACAATGTCCTACCTGAGTCCAGCTGAATACCTAGACCCCATAACAATGCCTCCCATGAATCCATCTGGAGGCCCAGAGCCCAAGAGAACATCTCATGCAGGCCTGTTTTGTGGATCTGTGCTGGGAAGGCCCAATGGTCAGTGGTGGAATCTAGAAAGTCTGTGCCAGCAGAATGAAGGATCTATGCTAGCAGGCTGAGGGATCTACACTAGAGCCAGGAAGCGATGCTTAGAAGAATTGGAGCTCCCCAGAAAGGCACCACAGCCATCCTCAGCAACAGTGAGGTCCTGAGCTCCTCCGATGATCAAGATGGCAGAGTTCCTGTCAGGAAAGCCAACACAGAAAGCTTCTCCAGGAGACTGGCAGTGCACCATCTCCCCCTCTGGAGCCAGGAAGCGATGCTGAAAGCGAGGACCATAGCTCCCTCAAAGTGAACCAAAGCCATTCTCAGTGCCAACAAGGTCCTGAGCTCCTTGGAGGATGAAAACAGCCAAGTTCATCAGGAAAGCCAGCATGACGAGCTCCTCCAAAACAACCAACAGCTCCTCACAGCTTCCACCAGCTCCCAAGAGCCTCTGCTCAGCTCCCAACATCCTCCTTCTCCTTCTCCAGTTCTGCCTCTTATGCTGCTGGCAACAGTCCCCAGGTGGGCCTCCCACATCCAGCACCACACTTCCTCAGTGCAGCTGGGGGTTGTAAGTTGACCACCAGTTATCAACTCACTACAAGATTGTTTTCATTTAGGTATAGAATTTTGACTGTCACTCTTTTGTTTACTTTTCAGTGATCAAAACACGTGCTTTGTTCAAGAATATATTCCAAGAAACAATTAATAAGAAAATGACAATTAAAAACCAAATTGCATGGGAAGAATATAAAGGGCCTTACCTCATGTATAACTGATTATCTGTAATTTTTATACACCACAAAGTGGACAGTCACTCAAAGCAGAGTTAGTCTCCTCTGGAGTATGTTCAAAATGAATCTTGTAAATACCTTGGAAAGTAAATTCTCATTCAGCAATCAAACAATGCACTCTGTAACAGAGCTGTCAAGTACGTGGGGTTTTCAGCCACCCTGTAATATTTTTATAGCCAAGCAGTCACCATCTATTCCATAGATACAAACCTCTGTGTACCCAGAAAATAACTGTGGATAATTCACTGTTCAGACTTGATAATGGATGCTCAAATAACTATGAGAATTTCAAGCAAATTTGTGTGAATGAAAAGATTTCCTCTGATGTATTGGCATGGTGTACAGCTGTGTGTAATGAGCTTTAATTTGTCTGGAAGAATACTTTTTAATGAAGTTTATTTGTACATTTTAAATATATATAATGGTCACTCTCATTATAGGGACTTTGTACCTGAACATGTCTTATCTTAATTGCTTTTCCCCTCTTATCCTCCCTTCAATCGCTCTTCCTCTCCTTATTACAAAAGCTTTGTTTTCCATTTTTCCTTCTTTTCTCATGTTCCCCCTTTTTTCATTTCCCCCTCCCCTCCCTAGTATCCCTTGATAATGGAGCATTTTCTTCCTATTTCATAATATCTATTATACATTCTGTTCCTTATTTACACTTTTGGTTTCTCACACTAGAGAAACAATGCAATATTTATACATGTGTGTTTGATTTCTTTTTCTTTCTTTCTTTTTTTTTTTTTTTGTTGAGACAGGGTCTCGCTCTATGACCAGGCTCCTTGAATTCATGCTGATCCTCCTACCTCAGCCTCCTGAGTGCTAGGATTACAGGCATATGCCACCACACCCAGCCAATTTATTTCACTTTAGAGTATGATCTTGAGGTCCATCTACTTACCTATAAATGTCTCAAGTTTATCCTTCTTTTTGGCTGAGTAGTACTCTATTATATTAGAAAACCACATCTCTATACATTCTTTGATTGATGAGGATTTGGGCTGTTTCTAAGATTTAGCTGTTACAAACTGTGCTGCTATAAACATGAGTGTGCATACATAGCTATGGTATGTTTTTAAGTCTTTGAGAATGATACCAAGGAGGGGAACAGCTGGGTCAAATGGAGCTTCTACTGTTTTTTGAGGAATCTCCACACTAATTTCCACAGTGGTTGCATCAGTCTACATTCCCACCAACAACAGAGAAGGGTTCCTGTTTTTCCCACAGCCCCACAGTCTGTTTCTTTTGATTAGTGAATTGAGACCATTTATATTGATGGTTATAACTGATATGTATTGGCTTGTAATTGTCACATTGTTTTCCTGTTGTTGGTTCCCTGTCCTTCCCCTCTGTTTGTTTGTTCTGCCTGGTGCTTCTTTCTATTGTTGTTCTTGGGATGTTGGTTTTTGACATCTCTAAAACGTCCTTCAGAACATTTTACAAAGCTGGTCTTGTGGTCGTGCATTTCTTCTGCTATTTTGTGTCATGAAGTATCTTACATTATCCATTGATTTTAAAAGATAGTTTTGTGGGGTACATCAATCTGGGTTAGAGTTTATTCTCCTTCAGGACCCAAAACACCTCACTCCAACCTCTTCTTTATAGGTGATTTGTTTCTTTCCTTTAACAGGTTTTAATATTGTGTTATTGGGCTGAATTTGTGGAATTTTTATTATATGCTTTGGTGTAGATTTATTTTGGTCATGGCTAACTGGAATTTTATATGCTTCACTTACTTGCATGTCAATTTCTTTTTCCATATTTGGGAAATTTTTTGCCATTACTTCTGTGACCATATTTTCAATGTTGTTTCTGCTATCTCGTTTCTCACTGACTCCAGCCAAACTTACTTTGCTCTTCTTTTGCATCATCTTGCAGCTGTTGGATTTATTTTTCATGGTTCCTTGCTATTTTTAAGAAATCTTTTTGTGGTTGCTAACTGCCATTCTGTCTTCTAGGTCTGCTATTCTTTCCTCACTTTGTTCATTTAGCTGCATATACTTTCAATGGAATTTTAAATCTCTTCTAGATATCTGTGTGAATCTCTGTAGTAGATTCCATTTCTTTCCTATGTTGTGCATTCATGATTTTCATAATTTTCCTAAACTCTTCTATTTTTAAATCTGTGTCTACTCTAGATTTAGTGAGCAAGTCTTTCATTTTGATCATCCTCTTTTTTTAATCTGAGAGATTATTTCTAATCTAATTTTCTCTATAGCCTCATTCATCTGTTTTTGTTTTTAAATCTTGCCCCCTGGACTTGTCCTGGGTGGGTTGGAGGTCTGGGGTTGCATTTTGCTTCTGCATGTTGTCATTTTCTAGGTTTTAATTTTAATTTGCTTTCTGTGTTGATGCTTGTAAGTTGCCTACATTAAATAGCTTTATCACTAGTACCAAGGTTTTCCTAGGAAATGCATATGTCTCAGAGATATCTTCTATGTGTAGGTGGCTCTTAGTCTTTGTGTCTGTTCCAGGTCCTACCTTACCATTTTACTGGGGATGAGTCGTTACTATCTGGCTTAGCATGCAGTCCTTTGGCACTGGACTCTGGTGATGGTTATGACCCCAATCAGTGCTGTCATACAAGGGATAACAACTGATTATAATAGGTGTGACCCCCTGGCTAAAGCAGTGCAATTGGTAATAACAGTAGCATGAAGCACAGCCTGGAAACTGACAAATTGTTGTAACTATTAATTTGGTACCTCTGACCATATGAACAAGACCTGTGGTTATATAACAAAATCCATCATAAATCAGAAACTTGTATGTAATAAATTTCCCCTTAGTTGAGTGATTTTATCTTATGTGTGTGGGGGGAGGGATTTAAGAGGGATGGGGAACAAAGCAGAGAGATAAATGAAGAGTAATATAGTAGAAGTAAGGCTAGAGGTCAAAGGATGATCACCCAAACTTTTGGAAATTGAAGACAAGGACAGGAGAGAAAGAATGAAGAAAGAAACAATAGAACATGAAAGCAAACAAGAAAACACAGAGCTAGATTTGATATTTTAACTTGCAAATATATCCAAAAATCAAGAAAGATTCAAACAAAATGAATGACTAAAAAAAAAAAAGGAAAGATAAAAAGAAAAAACCCAAGAAGATGAAAAAAATAAAATGAAACAAAGAGAAAGACGTTCCTCTGGTGTCCACAGTTCTGTGGTACTGTCTAAGTCAAGAGCCCAGATCTGTGCTGGGTAACCTCCTCAAGCCTTCTGTGGCATTAGTTCTGCATGTGGAGCTGATCTTGGCCTCCAAATATAGGGGGGTTGGAGCCAGAGTCCTTAGCCAGTAATTTCTGTATGTCTCTTTGCCACCTGCCCACTCCTTACCCTGTTTGTCTCTATGTCTCTCTCCCAGTTGCTGTGGTACCCTCAGATAGTCAACCTGAGCTGCTCTCGGTCCCATGTACAGCTGGCTCCTCTTGGTCCTTGCACAGCCTCCTCTGTTTCACTCCCACTGGCACATCTCTGTCCTCTCATGCTGCTTGTTACTGGGTTGAAATCTTTCATTTTTGTTAATTGATCAATAATTACTTACTTTATTCCTTTGAAAGTAAGATTTTTTTCATTACTGGGAATTGAACCCAGGACTTTCATACTGAGCTGCATCTTCAGCCCTTTTTATGTATTGATTTGAGACAGTCTTACTATGTTGCCCAGGCTGGACTCAAATGTAGGATCTTCTGCCTTAGCCTCCCAAAGTAATGCATATTTTATCTGATTGTTTTTAGGACTTTCTCTGTCTTTGGTTTTTAATATTCTTACTATGATATACTAAATATATTTTTTTCTTTATGTTAACATGCTTAGAAACCATAAAGATTGTTGAGTTTGCATCTTGATAACTTTCATAAAGTTTACAAAATTCTTGACAATAATCAAATATTACTTTCCATTTTTGCATATCTACTTTTGGGACTTGTAATTACTCACATGTTAAACTTTTTGTTGCATTCCCAATGACTCTTATATTTTCTTTCTCTTTGAAAAAATGCTTTTCATCCCCTTTTATCTTTCAAATTTTCAATATGGGTATTTTTTCACTGACTGTAATCTTTAACTTGTCCTTTGTTAAAGGTACCTATTCCATTCTTAGTTTTAGTTATTGGACATTAATAGGATTTCTAATTGATTTTGTGATGTACTGTAATGCTGATAAGTTTTTCTATCTTGTAATCTCTTCTTAAACATATAAATATTTGAAAGTTTGTGTCAACTGATATAAGTATTTAGATAGCTGCAAGTCTGTTTCTATGTTCTGTTTTTTTATTCTAATCTTTTCACATACCTGGTAATTCTTGATTATATGCATGGAATTATCAATTTAACTCTGTAGACATTCTAGATATTGTTGGGGGGGGGTTCTTGAGAGTTTTTTTGTTTGTTTGTTTGATTTTGTTTTATTTTCTGGGATTACAGATGTGTACCACCACACCTGGCTGTTCAGGTGTTATCAGACCTAGTCTATTTCCTATTTTCCACACTGAAAGTCTGGGATGTATTTGTAACAGAAAATGCCTCACCTCCAGCCAGTATACTTCAGTTTCTTAGTTACCCAGGTAATAGTTCCTGTTCCAGTTCTGGTTGATTCTTGGAAACAGCTGGTCATTGTGATGCATAGCTGGTCAATATGATGCACATTGTATAAACCAATCTCCAATTGACAAGCCATTCTGTCTCTGTATTTCTTGCTTGCTTATCCCATATAAATCCTAGACCACCAGAGACTGGGGCCTGATATTCTGAGAATGAACCCAATCAGTGCCCATTGATGTAAATAAACCTGCCTCCAAATCCTGGGTGTGATTTCAACATTTCTGCTTGCCATTGCACCTTGTCTCATTTTCTATCTCCAGTTCAATATACTTGCATTAGTTTGGTAGGGTAGCCGTAACAAAATACCACAGGCTGGGTGGCTTAAACAACAGAATTGTATTTTCTTATGATCCTGGAGGGCTGGAACCATGAGGAAAAAAATAACTAAGGGATCAAATTATAGCAAAAATGATGTTCTCTGATACCTCTTTCCTGGCTTGTGGATGGCCATCCTTCTGTGTGTGCACACTTTTGGTATCACTGTGTTGAGATTTCTTTTTCTTATAAAATACCTTTCAGGTGGATAAAATTGGCTCTCAGCACCTTATTTTAAGTTGCTCAGCTGTTCAAAGGCCTTATGTGCAGTATAGTCACATTGTAAGGTACTGAGTTTGGCTCTTCAACAAAGATATTTTAAAAGAGACATGATTCACCCTGTAACAGTACTGTTCCTATCTACTCCTTTCTCATTCTCAAAAATGTCAGAGGCCAAAAGTTGTGAGGCATTTTGAAATGTAGTATCCTTTATAGAAGGTTAGAGTGAATGAACCCTTGCTTCCCTCCACTTCCCACTTCTCCTTCCCAACCCATTAGAATAGTCTTTAATCATCTTTCTCTCAAATTCCTGGTGGCAGGTTATTATACACGTGCTTACTTCTACTCAGGTTTTCCAGTAAGTGAAAGATGCTGAATGGTCTCCATGATTCAAGATTTAGATAAGCAGTACTGCCTCTGGGTGCCATGGTTTTAATTCTACATAATGTACAACCTTACACAGGTTGTGAACATAGTTTACTCCTCCAAAGGAAAAAATATAAGCATACTCGGGCATCAAAACTTAGAAGAACAGGTAGCTATAGACCTTAAGCCCTGAACAGGATTTGATCTGTGTGCTTCTTACCTACTCAGTCCAGCACAGCTCTTGAAGTTCCTGGGGGAGTTGGGGGTGGAGGTGGGAAGAGCACAGAGAGAGGACGGAAAAATAAAGATAGACAAAAAGCTGAGGTCAGGTGGAGACCTCTCCCTGCCCTTTCTGGACAGGAGGAAAGGAACTGCTCAGTCACTGTACCATGTTTATTTATGCATTTGGTAGGTTGGTGTTATGTGGCATCCTTTTTGCCTAGCAACACACTGCTGTGATCGTCTCAGGGCTTGGTGTTCTTTACTTGCCTCAGGTGCTCTTTGTTTTGCAATGGGCCTTGCCTCGCCCCCAAACATGTGCTCAATTTCCAACTTCAGCAGCTCCCTACACTTATCAGAATGACACACACACATACACATACAATCATGCAAAAGATGTTTAAGGTATTTTTAAATCTAGGTTTTAAGTTTATAAAATATTGGAGGAAATACCTGACCTAGTTATTTCATCTTCCATGAATTGTTTATTAATATTTTCAATCATCTCTCCCATCGGAGTAAAAAATGGCATGAAAAATCGTATCACTATTTTAAAACTTCCAAGATCGCATTTAAAATGGAAATCTCAAATTGTTTCATCAAACATTCCTTACTACTCTGGCCTTTCAATTTTAACCAAGGACTCTGTCACTGAGCTGCATCCCTAATCCTCAGCCTTCATTCATGAAATACTTATCACATGCCAGATACTATTGCTCATTACTTTCACATTATTGCCTGATAATCAAGGGCACTGGATTGGAAGATCCTTACTTATATATACATTTATTTCTGTTTCATTAGCCTTAGGTTATAATTAAGGTATAAAGATTTCCATAGATTTTTAGGATTTTATTACCTGTGTTTATGCCCTCATCTAGAATTTAACTATGAAAATAGTATTATGTTGGGGGAAGCATGAGAAAGAGATTATTTGGTGTGATCCCAGCACTTGGGAGGCTGAGGCAGGAGAAGTGCCTGGGCTACACAATGAGTTCAAAGTCAGCCTGAAGTACAAAGTGAGACCATGTCTCAAAAAAAGGCATTTATATTATTATATTTTTACAAAATCTGAGTACAGAAAAAGATAAAATTTAGACCTATCCAACACACAACTGTCATACTATATATTATTGTATATTATTATATTACATTTTAGTTGGCTTTAAATATTTCCTGATACTGCATGTTTGTTTTCTTAAGTGAAGAACCACAAGATCCTGACAAGTGAAATATGGCCTTTCCTTTGTTGTACCAACAACAGAAAATCTCACTGGAGCAGGAGGCACATGTGTCCATAGTATAGAGCCCTATCAAACCCTGAGAAGTCTGAAACATTGGTAGCTAAATTAATGTTAGGTAATGTATGAGTTTTTTAGTAAAAAATAAGATCTCAAAAACATTTCTTCAATATATATATATAAATTGCCTGGAAAACATTTCATCCTGTAAGTGCAAATAGGGAAGCTGTGACCCTTTTCAGTGCCTGGGAGGGGACACTGTTGCCTGGGGCTGTGGCTCTGCTGACCGCTGGATCTCGTGTGGGCAAGGCCCCATAACACCGCATCACTAGGAAGCACTCCACTGTGAAGAAAACGAGGAAGACAGCACTCACATTTTCATTTCAAAAGGGTTGAAAACTCATTTTTATTGTGTAAGTGGTACTCCAGCATGACCATTCTTATACCCTCACATATTCTGCACTCACACAGTATTTTTCCTCCAACTTCTCCTACGTCACTTAGAAGACAGGCAACTTAAGGCACAGAGCTCCTCAACCTGTTCTTTCCAGAGCAGGAAACCCAACAAGCACTTGCCCTTTATGAAACTAGATGTCGCAATTGTGAATCATACTGAAGGAAGCTTACTGTATTCGGGGACTGCTCTAGTTCTGCAAATCTCCAGGCTTCTGGTATAAATGAGAATTTCCACATTAGAGTTACAGTAGTGTCTTCTTCGTGTATGTATCTTATGTTTCAAATTGTACCAAAAACCAGTTCTCCTGAGACATAGAAGCAGGTCCTCCCCATGAATATTTTGCTGCCCAGAACAACAGGTAATTTTCTGTTTTGTTCAGCACCCCCAAATCTATGCACACTCCTCTCCGCTTTTGTCTCACTTAAAGAATATATTTTTGGCCTAGAAATTTCACAACCCAAGGTCAGTGCTGCCTCCAAAGATAATGATAGTTACCATTTACTGAGCAGCTATTGTTTCATTTAACGATTATAAGAACTCTGTGAAGTAGGAAAGCCCTTTCCTATTTTGAGGACATTGAAATGAAGAAGTCAATTATCTAAGATAAGTAAGAAATACATCAAAGATTTAGGCTCTGGTGTGCATTCAAAGCCTAGAAGATCTGTACTACAAAAAACAAAATAAAAGACACACACACACACACACACACACACACACACACACACACACACATACTCCACCACCACCAAAAATTGATATAGAAATAACATCAAAATCTGAGAAAGAACTCCTTGTCCCTTGCTTCTCCAAGCTCAACATCTTCAGTTACTCCAATCCTTCTTTTCATATTGTTTAGAGACATTCTTCTCATCCTGGTGACTGTCTTCTAGAGCTACATAAATTTTCAAAAGTCATCTTGACACCAGAACAAAACACAGTGTTTCAACTGCTTCTAGAACAGAAAAGACAAGAACACCAATCTCTCTTGGGAGGGACAGAAGTAAAAGTCAGGATCAGAACATTAGTCTCTAATGTCTACTGTTGTCTCTACCTGGTCCCCAACACACGGTAGCACTTACACTTCCATTGCTGCAGCTGGCTATAGTGCTAGTGCTTACAAACTTGGTCACACTGTTCTCATGTGGCACCTGCATTCAGCAAGATTCTGTGGTCCTCTTTAACAGAGTGATCTCTGAGGTGGGTCTTTCTGCAGCCCCTACTCTTATGTAGTTGCTCCAGCACCCACTGGTCATTAGAAGGTTCTGGCTTATACTGCCTCAGCCTGCTCCAGACTACACCCTTGCCAACCACCTTTTAGGGCCACAGTCTCACACCAAAGGGACAGCTCTCAAAACTGAAATCTAAAAGGAGCAGAAGACAAAGTTTACAATGTCCTCACTTTTTCTAGTTGTTTTTTCTTAATTCAGCCCACTCTAAAATTTCTTTAAGTTGATTTTATTTCTGTTACAATACTGCATAGGTTCTTGAAGTCTCAATATATTTGTTTTCCCCAATCCAAACATGGTGGTAAAAGTATTAAATTTTTATCACAAGTATAGCAGAAGCCAGCCATGGTACATGCGCACAATCCCAGCTACTCAGGAGGTGGAGGCAGGAGGATCACAAGTTGAAGTTTAGCCTGAGCAAATGAGTGATACTCTAGGTCTGTCTCTAGATAAAACATTTATAAAAGGGTTAGGGGTGTAGTTCAGTTGTGGTTGTTTGTCTTCCCTGCTGAACACCTGCAATTTTATGCCTCTCATTCCATAAAAGCATCTTTGTCTAGAAAATGAACAGCTCTGCCATACAAGACTGCATTGCATGCTCCCTTTGTTTGGGTTAGTGCTGACATTATTGGAAGATCGAGGTATTTTAATCATCAGCGCCCAGGGGCGCAGTAAGGTCACCTTTAAGGTTGTTCCAACAACAAACTACCTCAGCCCAGCTGTTCAAAGCAGGTGTCTTATCACAAAAAGGTAATGTTTTAAGATCACAGAGTTGTGTAAGTGCTAATTATAAACAACTGAGTGGAAACTGAAAGGGATAAGTAACTCTGGAGACCAGGCTTTGCAAATTCATTATAATAATGACCATTTGGGAACTGGACCAACGTTCTAGAATCCTGGGATATCAGTAAAAATGTTTCACTGTGTGTGGAGAAAGTTTTTCGAGAGTTATGAAGAATAATATTCCATGATGATTTTTAAAACATGAACTGCAACTCTTGTTTGAAATTTGGATTGAATATAAGGAGACACAGAGTAATTTTAAAGGCTGTAAGCATCAAGAATCCCCAACTGGCACTAAAGCCTACCTGGTCTCCAGTATGGACATCAAGGTGCGCAGGAAGAGCTGAGGCTTGGGTTTCATCCCTAGCTCTCATCCATGTTCTTACAGTGGCTCTGTTCTGTAATAAGAAGGCCCTCGGTTTCACAATATGTGATACCATTTCCAACTGTAAAACTCTGTTTCTAAGATATTCTTCATAGAAAATAGTTTTGTTTTCATTTTCACATATTTTAAATTTTAATTTAACCTCATGTCCATAAGTAACTCTATAAAAAGATAAAGTACTTTAAATCAATCCACCTCTCTCGTGTGTGCACAAATACATATCTATTATATACATAAAGTATCTGTTATCAATGATTCCTGGGTTTTGAGAGATGATTTCTACTTTACACTTGTTGGTTTCCCTATTACATTTTTCCACTTTATCAGTTTGTAACACTAGGACATATGAAGTTAAATTAAGCTCATTAAAGTAGTTTAATTCAAATTAAATTGTTCCTCCACTTTTTTTGTAGAGAGCTTCTCTCTGGCAATACTGGAGGCTGAACCTAGGATCTCATGCATGCTAAGCAAGCACTCTGCCTCTGAGTTACACCCCCAGCCCTGTAGATGGCTTTGGATAAAACGTTGGAAAATCAGTTGAAGCGATGGAACACTCTCTCTTTAGTTTAGCTTCTTTGTGTTGAGAGTGGCAAGGTTTTATAAAAGGAATATTTAATGAACTTCAAATGCATGAGTGACTCTGAGTTCTTATTTTCAGTTTCCAGTCCCTTTTAACATACATTGTAAATAGCCGAGATCCAAGAATCCTCATCTATGTTATGAGCCAAAACAAATGATCAGGTTACACCTGTTTGGCTTACACTACCTTGGAAACCACTAGACTCCATTTTGCTGGGCTTTAAAGAACTAGTTCTCTCTCAGAGAAATAATGAAATCAATTCATGCTTATTAAAATAAAATCAATAACCAACTAGATCTCTTCTAAATCTCCACATCTGTCGCAAGAGGTAAGTTAAGCTTATTTTCTTCTAAGATTTGTCTGTTTAGTGGGAAAATTGCATTTCTTATAATTGGATAGTCATTACTTCTTTCTAAAAAGTTTCAGTAATAAAGTAATCCTTATCACAAATGTTAATGTATTGCATTGTCTTTCAGCTTTGTGCCATAAAAATGCCCCTTTTGTATAAGCTTTAAGGAAGTAAAGTTGTCCATTTGGAATGTGACATTGATTTCAGGTCTCTCTGAGTCTTTGGCCAAGGAAGAACTTGTAGCCTAAGCAGAGTGTGTGGCTGACATGATGTGCAGGACAACGGGGGTGTAGAGGAGCAGCCCAGGACTTTTCAGTGACCCAGATTGTGTGGATTGAGAACAACCGGAGTTAGCACTTTTCCTCACAAGGGATCTTCTAGGAACAGCAATACATATGTTCACACAGGGAATTGATATACCTTGCAAATGATGTCTATGCAAAATCCTTGGCTTGTGTGGGTCTTTTTTTATGTTCAGTGTTTCTTTTGGACTCCTAATGTTGATAATTTATTTTTTAGTACAGTGTTGTTGACATGAATAAAATCTAAAACTAAATGTAAAATCCTTAGATACACAATCCTGTTGTGTATCTATATTTAGCAAAGAAAAAACAAACATCACAGAGCCAATAAAGTAACATTAAAGTTTAGGGAAGAAGAGATCATGCTTTGCTGAAATTAAATTACTAGTCAGTAAAGAGATCAGCTACAGACTGCAGACGCTTTGGTTCTTTGAGGCTGGGCCTGCTTTTCCAAGAGCCAGGTGATGGCTTCTCACCTGCAACTGATCTCTATTCAAACTACAAGCAGACTGCATTCATGCCGCACCCTCATTGATAGTTTCTTCTTGTGACTTTCCTTCAAAACATCCCATGTTTCTCATAGGCCTAGATAATTACAAGTTGTGGTACTTGGCCCTAATATGCTTTTAAACATGATGCAAGCATTTTTTGATCTGTGCAAAGGGCCGGGGACCAAATATTGTAAGCCCGGAGTGCCATATTGTCTCTGTAACAGCTACTCCGCAGTTGTAGTGTGAAAGCAGTGATAATAATAAAGGAGTTGACATAGTTTTGTCTCAAGAGACTTTATTTACGAAATGAGAGGTCGACTGGTTTGGCCTGAGGGCTGTGTAGAAAATCTTCGTGAATATGGTAAGAGACCTTTGGGGACCATGGATTCTAAGTTTAAAAACACAGCTTTAGAGATTTCGTAAGTAAACAATTGCCAGAAATTAAAAATGCCTTCCCTCCAAATAGGGAGGTAAAGGGCTTGCAAGGGTCCATAGATATAGCAGGACCCAGGCCGAAAAAAGCCCAGGAGAAGAGATATTTTAAGGGTCAAGTGATTTGTGTGCAAGGTAGGACAGAGCTATTGATCAGTCAATGAACCCAGCACTGTAAAGGGAGCAGAGAGTAGCCATGAAGGACCTGGGTTCTTCTGTGGGTTTTTAGATTTCACTGAGTCTCCTACCTTTCTCAATGCTAGTTTCTTCATCACTAAACTGGGGTGGTATCACTCATCTGCTTACTAAGAGAATAGAAATGAGGGTTGTGCTGATACTGTGAAGCGCTTCAGAAATAAAGGCTACACAAACACAGTACTGTTATCTAGACTAAATGTTTCAAAACGGCATTTATAATTACAAATCAGCTTCCTGCCTCCTAGTAGTGCAAGGACTTTTTAGACTGTTTGTAACTGTGCAGAGTACAGAGAGGGTCCTCAGAAGGGCGATTTGCCTGCCTTTCCCCCCAGAGACCAGCCTGTTTGCCATTGTCTGAACCACGCAGGGAGTGAAGACTCCTGGGCTGGGAGAGAAGCTGCCCATGTGGCCAAGCCTCATTCTGGGTGGGCTGTTTAATACGGATCTCAGCAGTGTCCCCATGGTCAGGATATGGTGCTCAGTGTTAAGTGTTTGGAAACTCACGAGTATAGTTTACTCACAGTTGAATCTGCTTTTAGGGACTCATCCACATTAACCAAAGCCAGTCAGGCCTGATTTCGAAAATGCAGCTCCAGTAACTGGAACTCTGGTAACCAATCTCAGAACTTTCTGCACAGCACGAAGAATCTTGGCAAGAAAGTTATTAATTAGAAGATTGCGTGGGTAAGTGGAGAAATGAGAATCAGTAATTGTGATGGATGCTTAATCCAGGCTGTAGAAAAGGCAGATAAATAAACTGTCCCTGTACAGCGGCTACTGTGACCCATTCTCTGCGTCTAAACATCCACATAAATTCTCACCAGCTCTGATGATCAGAATGTCGGCAGTAGGAGCTGACCCATAAATTCCAGGATCCTTGTTTGTAGAAGTACGATTGAATATTTTGTATCTGTTCGTTATAATCTTTCCCTTGTACACTGAACCATACAGGCATGGGGAAAGTCTATCCAGTTTCTACTTGCCTATACTTCATGCAAATCCCCACTCTTTTAACCTTTGCTACCTGGTAATTATGCTATAGGAAACATTATGTTATGGCTTGTGTCTAGATGTCCTCATACAGCCTCATGCAGTCATAGGTGGTTCTTTGGAGGTGGCTGGATCCAGGGTCTGTGACGCTAGCATTAAGTGTACAATGCTAGGATTAAGGATGATGCTGGCCTTAAGGGTGCCCCACCATGGGTGTGAGTGCTACCCACCTAGGGGTGGTTAGCCTGGAGGGAATATAAGGGACAGAAAGAGGACTGCTGCTGTTGCTTGCTGCTGGCTCTTCTGCCTCTGCTAGTCTGCTGCTGCCTCCTGCCTGCTCTGCGATGCCCCTCTGCCACACCACCATGCCTTGGAGGCAGTTGATTATGTACTGAGACCCACACAAACTGTGAGCCAAAAATAAATCCTCCTCCTTTAACTCTGGGTGTCAGATATCTTAAGAAAAGTAACTAAAACATATGGTCCTTTTGCTTTTCTACCTGTTTCTTCCTTACTAAACACTTTACCCTCTGGTTGCTAAACTGGAAATAGCATTTGCTATGTTTTCTCAGGAATACACGGTAAATCTCTTTGGGATGCATTTCTTCTACAAATAGCTAACTCTTCCTTTCACAGTCCCAGATTTTGTAGCTTACCTGTGCTCTCACTATAGAATATTATAGTTCACATAATTCCTTGACTATATTTTTCTATTAATCAGTGAGAACTTTGGAATAGCTGTTGGCTTTTGAGGGATTTTTCAAGTTTTGCTGGTTTGACACTGGTGTTGATGACAGTGACATGTAAATTGTTGGTATTTATTATGTGGCACATTCTATTCTGAGTGACAGATGAATCTGCTCCTTTATATCTATTTACTGATGCTATACTAATGCGTAAGCAGTCTTGAATACTGGATAGCATACTTACAGTTAAATACTATTTGTTGTTCATCTAAGTTCCTTTTAAGAGAGTTTGAGGTGAACAACTATTTCCTCTAGATTTTTTATTTGGTTTTGGACACCTGAACATGCAGCAAATAGTGAATGATTATTTTGCTGTAAGGTTTCCATTCTAAGGGTTAGCTAGGCATCTGCGGTGAGGAGCAGGGTAAGACAATGAGTAGTGACTACTCACGGATTCTAACTTTTCCTCCACGTACCACCTGCACACTTACACCTCTGCACACTCTGCCTCCTGTTCCCAGACATTCCATTTGAGGTTTTTAATAAAATTAGGAACAATGAATCAATGTTGATGCCAGTAATTAAAACTACACATTGCAGTAGGTTTTGCATTTAAATTACTTGAGTAATTAACCAAGTAATTCTTAACAAACCATCAGTATTAGTATTAGCTATGACAGTAAAGAAATATAAGAATTACTTTCTTATCTTTTAGCTTCTGCCCTCTTCAAAGGAAGAGTGCTTCAGTGACTTATTCTTTGGCAATGTGCAAATAAATTAGAAGTTGAATATTTTACCTGATGATCAACTATGCTTCAAATTAGTTGTTCAGATGAATAGATAAAAGCATGAAAAATAGGTAAAAAAATTAAGCATTAACTGTTCCTTTCAATAAAGCATTAGACATCAGCAGTACAATTATCCCAGCTACCCTCAGCTATGCTGCTTCTTTAGCTAAAATTAGTCAATAAATATTTCTTACACAGCTACTTCATGCTAAGTAGTCTTGATGATACAAAAGAAATAAAAACACGGCCTCTGACTCAAAGACATACATAAACCACTTTAGGAAATAAAAATAAGAAAAAAATAAAATATTAGACTAGTTTAGATTTTGTATTATCAAAGGCTAGAATATGTGCTAAAGTTCAGGGTCTAGAGAATCTAAGGAAAGAAAAATCACCTGTGGAAGACTGTGGAGAAAGCAGGGGCTTGAGGGCAGAGAGGAGAAAGGAGCAGGATGCGGAAATGGAAGTACGTGAAAATGTGAAAACGATGTACAGGCCTGAGATGGAGGACAGCAGTGCGGGCTGATGGGGTGGGAAGGATGGACAACATGGCCAAAATGAGTGTCAGTGAATGCTGGGGACCTAACGGTGGAAAAGTAGGCAGGATCTTGAATGTCAAAATGAACTCCTGAACAGAGGAATAATGGAAAGATGACATTCTAGCAGCCAGTACACAATGACTTAGGGACATCTTACACTTGCTATTCTTGTGCAGGGGAAGCATGAGAATTTGTATCTCAGATCCGGCTAGAAATCAGAGGAAGAGAGAACCTCAGAACAGGCATCTTGAGTTCGATCGAGAATGGAGAAACACTGCATTGAGGTAGAAAACAGGAAGTCAGGGCACAGAGGGAGGATGGCTGAGCTGGGAAGATCATAAGAAGTCAAGGTATTTCTGTAAGTTGCCAGATAAAATGTAGGTTTCCCAGTTAAATTTAAATTTCAGATAAATAAAAATTTTTTGGTGTAAATAATCTTGAATATTGGATGGCACATTTACAATTAAATACTATTTGCTGTTCATCTAAAATTCGAACTTTACACGGCACTAAGTTTTTATTTGTTTAACCTGACAACCCTAGTCCTTTCTCTTAAAGGACATGCAGTGTATATTAATTACTTAAACAAGTACGAGATAACAAGTGGCATGAGGGAAAAGAAGGAAATATGAAGAATACCAAGGAAGATCTAATGTAGATTGATAGGGCAAGGGGAAGCTCTCTGATTCAAGGAAAGGGGAGGCACTGGGAACAGAGTGGCCATGTGATCTAAAATTAAAACTGAGAAAGGGGAGCATGTCTGGAATCCAGTGGGTCTTGGTGCTGTGCAAGACAAGGCTTTCATCAGGTTGAGATAAGGTCTTTCTGTCCCTATTTTCTTCAGGGCTTTTATCATAAATGGATGTTGGATTTCCTCAAATCCTTTTTCTGCATATATTAAGATAATCATGTGATTTTTATGCTTGCTTCTCTTTATGTGATGGGTTATATTTACTGTAATATATGCATATGTATAACTGTTTCCCGTGTATCTTGGATGAAGCCTACTTGGTCATGATGTGTGACCTTTTGATGATTTGTTCAATTCTGTTTGCAGATACGTTATTGAGGATTTTTTCTATCTATGTTCATTAAAGAGATTGGGCTATAGCTCTTTTCTGGGTCTTTTCTTGTGTTGTTTCAGGGTAGTACTAGCTTCCAGGGTAAATTTGGTCATACTCCTTCCTTTTAATTTCATTAAAAAGTTTCAGTATTTACATTAGGTTTCTGCTAAAATTTTTATAAAATTTAGCAGTGAATCCATCAAGACCTGCAGGCTGTGTGTATGTGTGTGTGTGTGTGTGTGTGTGTGTGTGTATGTGTGTATTCTCGATTTAGTTTTGCTAATTCATACCCATTTCTCTTGGATTCTCTAATTTATTACGAAAGTCTCTTTAGTGTCTGATTTTCAGTGATGCACACTGTGTATGGCTAACTATAGGCCTTTACTTCTGTCCTAAGATGCAACCACCTCCATTAACTTGGGAGAGGAGGATGTAGTATAACTGGCCTAGTTCCTAGTTCTCTGAGACTGGACTGTAGTATTGTTAATGACACAAAGGTAATATATTAGCATATAGACATTGGCATACAGAGAAAGCCTATAAATAGCAACAATTACGCATGCTTCCTTGTCAACAGCAAGTAAATCATCAACAACATCATCCAGGACAAACTGGATATTTACATACCATAAGAACCAATAATACACTGTCCTTAACCTTAGAAAAGAGATCTACAATTACATTATAAACACTAAGACAAACCAAATATCGGTACACAGTAAAAACCTATTAAATGGGACAACTATACCTCCATTTACAATATAACAGAGTTAACAACAACTAAAGATTAATAAATCTCAATGATGATAATAGTAAAGATAGAGGGAGTTGAGAATGAGCGAATGAAAGGAGAAAATTTGAAAAGTTAAAACAATGGAAGATAAAGAAAAGGAAAGAATAGTGAGACCAAAGGATCCTACTAAAGAGAGGAAATATATAAATAGAATTACATAAAGGTAACAGAAAAGAACAAAACATCCGGGGAAGATGGCGACCAGGTGAGCAGCAAGGGAGCGAACCTCCTTGATGGGCGCCGCCAGCTCGAGACAGACTTGGCGAGTGTGAATGCCGGGACCTCGGCTGGGAAGTTTAAACTGGGCGTATTTCTCTGAGATGCCGGGGGAGATGTGGTAGGGCGGACCAGGCTGCCGTGGCGAGACGTGGGAAAGCCCCAGACGCTGGGAGCCAGGGACGATCCCCGCAGGGAAGAAGCTTGACTCGGTCCAAGCACAGTGGGAGCGCGGCCGCCTCGGTCCCTCCTGCCTCCCGAGCCGGTGCAGCCCCCCGGCGACTCCCGACGGAGATCGGCTTGCTGGCGACAGAGACGCCCGGCAGTCCCACGTTTCACGCGTGTCGGGCGAGCCGCGCGGAGGGCCCCAAGCGCCACCAGAAGCAGAGAGAAGGATTTGCTGGATCCTAGCGCCCTGAGAGTGCGGACGACTCGATCCCAACCACCTCCCGAGCCGGCGCAGCCCCCCGGCGACTCCCGACGGAGATCGGCTTGTTGGCGGCGGAGACGCCCGGCGATCCCACGTTTCACGCGTGTCGGGCGAGCCGCGCGGGGAGCCCCAAACGCCGCCGGAAGCGGGGAGAAGGATTTGCTGGATCCTGGCGCCCTGAGAGCGTGGACGACTCGATCCCTCCCGCCTCCCGAGCCGGCGCAGCCCCCCGGCGACTCCCGACGGAGATCGGCTTGTTGGCGGCGGAGACGCCCGGCGGTCCCACGTTTTGCGCATGTCGGGCGAGCCGCGCGGAGGGCCCCAGACGCCGCCGGAAGCGGAGGAAGAGATTTGCTGAGTCCTAGCGCCCCGAGAGTACAGATGGCTCGATCCCTCCCGCCCCCCGACCCGGCGCAGCTCTCCGGCGACTCCCGACGGAGATCGGCTCTCTGGCGGCGGCAACGTCCAGGGGTCTCACGTTTCGTGCGCATCGGGCGGGCCGCGCAGAAAGCCCCAAAGGATAGACTGGCACCTTGGAACCTTCATGCCTGCAGGGAC